>NIJG01000843.1:1923-12512 GCA_002201625.1 Euglossa dilemma | reverse complement strand
AATATTAAAAAATATTAACAAAATCATGACACCTTAGCTATTACACCGGTTTATCGCGTTGTGTTTACAAAATACGAGAAGAAATGTAAATATCGCCGTGAAACTTATGGGATGACGTAATCTATCAGTCGTTAACTTCGTTTCTCGTCCACAAAGAGTTAAATATTAAAAAATATTAACAAAATCATGACACCTTAGCTATTACACCGGTTTATCGCGTTGTGTTTACAAAATACGAGAAGAAATGTAAATATCGCTGTGAAACTTATGGGATGACGTAATCTATCAATCATTAACTTCGTTTTTCGTCCACAAAGGGTTAAATATTTATAAAATAATCTAGTCGACCTTTCGTCCCAACAAAATCATGACACTTTAGCTATTACACTGGTTTATCTCGTTGTGTTTATAAAATGCCATGAAAAATGTAAATAACATCATGGAACGAACTTATGGGACTTATGGGACGATTTAATATACACTCGATTTATCGTTAACTTCGTTTCTCGTTTACAAAGGGTTAAATATTAAGAAAAAATCTACTTGACCTTTCGTTCCAAAAAAAACCACGACACCTTAGTTATTACACCCGTTTCTTTTGTTATGATTATAAAATTCTAGGAAAAATCTAAATAGCGCCGTGGAATGAACACTTATGGGATGACCTAATCTATCAATCGTTAACTTCGTTTCTCATCCGCAAAAAGTTAAATATTGAGAAAAATATCTAGTCATCCTTTCGTTCCAACAAAACCACGATATCTTAATTACTCTACCGGTTTATCGCGTTATATTTATAAAATACGTGGAAAAATATAAATAGCACGGTGGAACTTATGGAACGAATTAATATACACTCGATTTAACGCTAACTTCGTTTTCCGTCTGTCTAGGGTTGAATATTAAGAAAAAATCTAGTCGTCCTTTCATTTAAGAAAAAACCACGACACCTTAGCCATTACACCGGTTTCTCGCGTTGTGTTTATGAAATACGCCAAAAAATGTAAATATCGCCGTGAAAGGAACTTTTGGGACGATCTAATCTATCAATCGTTAACTTCGTTTCCTGTTCGCAAAGGGATAAATATTATGAAAAAATCTAGTTGTCCTTTCGTCCTAAGAAAACCATGATACCTTAGTCATTACACCGGTTTCTCGCGTTATGTTTATAAAATGCTAGGAAAAATGTTAATAGCACCGCGAAACTTATGGGATGACCAAATCTATCAATTGCTAACTTTGTTTCGTGTTCGCAAAAGGATAAATATTAACAAAGAATCTAGTCGTCCTTTCATCCCAACAGGACTATGACTCCGGTTTATCGCGTTGTGTTTATAAAATGCCATGAAAAATGTAAATATTGCCGTGAAACGAACTTTTGGGACGACCTAATCTATCTATTGTTAACTTCGTTTCTCCTCCGCAAAAGAATAAATATTAAGAAAAAAATCTACTCATCCTTTGGTCCTAACAAAACCATGACACCTTAATTACTCTATCGGTTACTCGCGTTATATTTATAAAATGCCACGAAAAATGTAAATAGTACCGCGGAACGAACTTATGGGACGACCTAATCTATCAATTGTTAACTTCGTTTTGTGTTCGCAAAAGGATAAATATTAACAAAGAAGCTAGTCGTCCTTTCGTCCCAACAGAACTATGACACCGGTTTATCGCGTTGTGTTTATAAAATGCCACGAAAAATGTAAATATTGCCGTGAAACGAACTTTTGGGACGACCTAATATATCAATTGTTAACTTCGTTTCTCCTCCGCAAAGGGGTAAATATTGAGAAAATTTTTAGTTGTCCCTTCGTTCCAAAAAAAACCACGATACCTTAGTCATTACACCGGTTTCTCGCGTTGTGTCTATAAAATTCTAGGAAAAATCTAAATAGCGCCACGGAACGAACTTATGGATCACCTAATTCATCTATTGTTCATTTCATTTTTCGTCCGCAAAAGGATAATTATTAAGAAAAAAATTTACTCATCCTTTGGTCCTGACAAAACCATGACACCTTAATTACTCTATCGGTTTATCTCGTTATGTTTATAAAATGCCACGAAAAATGTAAATATTGCCGTGAAACGAACTTTTGGTACGAGCTAATCTATCTATTGTTAACTTCGTTTCGCATTCGCATAGGTGTTAAATATTCAGAAAATTGCAGTCGTCCTTTCGTTCCAACAGAACTAACATCTTAATTGCTACACTGGTTTCTCGCGTTGTGTTTTTGAAATACGCCGAAAAAATGTAAATATCGCCGTGAAACGAACCTTTGGGACAACCTAATCTATCTATTGTTAACTTCGTTTCCTGTCTGCAAAGGAATGAATATTATGAAAAAATCTACTCATCCTTTCGTCCTAACAAAACCATGACATCTTAATTACTCTATCGGTTTCTCGCGTTATATTTATAAAATGCGACGGAAAAATCTAAATATCGTCGTGAAACTTATGGGATAACCTAATCTATCAATCGTTAACTTCGTTTCTCCACTGCAAAGGGATAAATATTGAGAAAAAATCTAGTTGTACTTTCGTTCCAAAAAACAACCACGACATCTTAGTCATTACACCGGTTTCTCGCGTTATGTTTATAAAATACGACAAAAAATCTAAATATCGCCGAGAAACGAACTTATGGAACGAATTAGTATACACTCGATTTATCGTTAACTTCGTTTCTCGTTCGTAACGTGATAAATATTAAAAAATAATCTTGTTGTCCTTTCATCCTAACAAAACCATGACACCTTAGCTATTATATCGGTTTTTCGCGTTATATTTATAAAAGGTCACGAAAAATGTAAATAGCACCGCGGAACGAATTTATGGAATTTACGAAACCAATTACTATACATATGATCTATCGTTAACTTTGTTTCTCGTCCGCAAAGGGATAAATATTAAGAAAAAATCTAGTCGCCCTTTCGTTCTATCAAAACCACCACTTTAGTCATTACACCGGTTTCTTGTGTTATATTTATAAAATGCTAGGAAAAATGTAAATAGTACCGCTGATCTTATGGGATGACCTAATCTATCAAACGTTAACTTCGTTTCTCGTGCGCAAAGGGATAAATATTAAGAAAAAATCTAGTCATCCTTTCGTCCCATCAAAACCATGACACCTTCATTACGCTACCGGTTTATGGCGTTATATTTTTAAAATGCGACGGAAAAATCTAAATATCGCCGTGAAACTTATGGGATAACCGAATCTATCAATCGTTAACTTCGTTTCTCCACTGCAAAGGGATAAATATTATGAAAAAATCTAGTTGTACTTTCGTTCAAAAAAAAAAACCACGGCACCTTAGTTATTACACCGGTTTCTCGCTATATATTTATAAAATGTGACGAAAAAATATAAAAAGCACCGCGCACTTATGGAACGATTTAATATACACTCGATTTTTCGCTAATTTCGTTTTCGGTCCGCCTAGGGTTAAATATTAAGGAAATCTAGTTGTCCTTTCATTCCAAAAAAACCATGACACCTTTGTCATTACACCGGTTTCTCGCGTTATATTTACAAAATACCATGAAGAATGTAAATAACACCGCGTAACTTATGGAACGTCCTAATCTATCAAACGTTAACTTCATTTTTCGTCTGCTATGGGAGTTAAATATTGAGAAAAAATCAATTCATCCTTTCGTCCAAACAAAACCATAATACCTTAATTACTCTACCGGTTTCTCGCGTTATATTTATAAAATGCTAGGAAAAATGTAAATACCGCCGTAAAACTTATGGGATAACCTAATCTATCAATCGTTAACTTAGTTTCTCCTCTGCAAAGGGATAAATATTGAGAAAAAATCTAGTTGTCGTTTCGTTCCAACAAAACCATAATACCTCAGTCATTACACCGGTTTCTCGCGTTATGTTTATAAAATGCGAAAATAAATCTAAATGGCACCGCGAAACTTATGGGGTGACCTAATCTATCAATCGTTAACTTCGTTTCTCCACTGCAAAGGGATAAATATTATGAAAAAATCTAGTTGTACTTTCGTTCAAAAAAAAAAACCACGGCACCTTAGTTATTACACCGGTTTCTCGCATTATATTTATAAAATGTGACGAAAAAATATAAAAAGCACCGCGCACTTATGGAACGATTTAATATACACTCGATTTTTCGCTAATTTCGTTTTCGGTCCGCCTAGGGTTAAATATTAAGGAAATCTAGTTGTCCTTTCATTCCAAAAAAACCATGACACCTTTGTCATTACACCGGTTTCTCGCGTTATATTTACAAAATACCATGAAGAATGTAAATAACACCGCGTAACTTATGGAACGTCCTAATCTATCAAACGTTAACTTCATTTTTCGTCTGCTATGGGAGTTAAATATTGAGAAAAAATCAATTCATCCTTTCGTCCAAACAAAACCATAATACCTTAATTACTCTACCGGTTTCTCGCGTTATATTTATAAAATGCTAGGAAAAATGTAAATACCGCCGTAAAACTTATGGGATAACCTAATCTATCAATCGTTAACTTAGTTTCTCCTCTGCAAAGGGATAAATATTGAGAAAAAATCTAGTTGTCGTTTCGTTCCAACAAAACCATAATACCTCAGTCATTACACCGGTTTCTCGCGTTATGTTTATAAAATGCGAAAATAAATCTAAATGGCACCGCGAAACTTATGGGGTGACCTAATCTATCAATCGTTAACTTCGTTTCAACTCTGCAAAGCGATAAATATTGAGAAAAATTCTAGTTATCCTTTCATCCCAACAAAACCATAATACCTCAGTTATTACACCGCTTTCTCGCGTTATATTTACAAAATACCACGAAAAATGTAAACAGCGCCGCGTAACTCCCGTATCAACCTCACGTACACTTGATCTATCGTTAATTTCGTTTCCCGTTAACCGTTGAACCACGAAAACGGTGGGTCCCGGTAAGAGAACTCGAGCCGGCGTACGCATAATCCCGCTTATGACACTCGAGCGGACTAACCGAAAGCATGCTCGTTGGCTGGTATCCCGACGGGGGCCCAGTGTCTGTGGAACGCGTTGAAATTCCAAAAGCCACACGTGCCCACGTGACGCTGGCACGTCGCCGTTGGAAGTTCCCTTTGGAATCGGAATTACCAGCCAGTCGTGTCCCGCTCATCGAGATCGCGCGATCTACCGATCTGTCACCGTTTCTCGGCTATCTCTTTAGATCCTAAAACCCCTCCTTCATCCTGCAACCAACCGTGTGTGTCGTTAGACGCTATCGAACTCTCGTAACTTCGCGGCAATCGATATTTTCATCCGCGAGAGAGAGAGAGAAAGAGAGAGAGAGGGCTGGAGCTCCTCCCTCTCGACCTCGAGTCCCTCGGAGACCCGTTTCCGATCTACTTTCCTGGTGGTGCAGGTGATATGCGGTACCGGTGGATCCTCGGAAGAGACGCTGGTCTGAACGGTGTGCGAATCGATCGAACACACGCGACCTCTCGCAGATCAGCATGAAGCCGGATCGTGCGTGGACCTTCCAGCGTGAGAAATAAGCCGCGAAGGACCTAACTTTGGATCGAGAAAGGAAAGGAATTGTCGAAAACGACAGGAAGATCGAGAAATTTGTGCGTGATTGACGAGTGACTGGGAATTTCGCGTAAAAATGATACGATTCTACGATTTTATCGAAATGATTTTGAGGAAGAATTATTTTGAGGAAGAGCTAGGTGTGATTAATGAAATTAAATTAATTTAAAAAGAAGGTTTAGAGAGATCGAGATATAGAGTTGTCGTTTCGCAGTTTGAATGTGAAAGAAAGAATTGTGAATGAGATAAGGATAAAGGAGGAATATTAATATAATTATATTAATTTAGAAAAAGGGAATATTGGAGAGTATAAGGAAGTTGAAGCTTGAAGACGAAGATCGTGATTTCAAGTTGAAACGTAAGCAAAGGGTAAAGGAGGAATAATAATATAATATTAAATTAATTGAAAAGGATATTAAAAGGATAGTTGAAAAGACCTAGAGAAGTGCAAAACATTTTTGCTTCGGAGTTTGAAAGTGAAAAAAAAGAATTGCGAAGGAAGGGAAGGATAAAGGATAATAATAAAATTTAATTAATTGAAAAGAAAATTAATAGGATAGTTAAAAAAGTCAAGAAAAGTTTAAAACATTTTTTCTTCGGAATTTGTGAAAGAAGAGAATTGCGAAGATTGGGATTGGAAGTGAAGGAAGAGAAGGATAAAGAAGAATAATAATAAATTTAAATTAATTTCAAAAAATTGAAAAGATCAAGAGAAGTTTAACCTCGAAGACGAAGCTCGCGATTAAGCGCTATTTCTTCTGAGTTTGAAAGTGAAAGAAGAGAATCACGAAGTAAGGAATTGGAAGGGAAGGATAAAGGATAATAATAAACTTAAATTAATTCAAGAGAAAATTAGAAGGAAAGTTAAAAAGATCAAGAAAAGTTTAAAACATTTTTTGCTTCGGAGTTTGAAAGTGAAAGAAGAGAATCGCGAAGATTGGGATTGGAAGCGTAAGGAAAGGATAAAGGAGGAATATTAATAAAACTAAATTAATTTCAAAGAAAATTAAAAAGATCAAGAGAAGTCTAATCTCAAAGAAGCTTGCTTCGAAGTTTGTGAAAAAAAAGAATCGCGAAGTAAAGAAAGGATAAAGGAGGAATATTAATAAAATTGAATTAATTTAAAAAAAGGGAAAATTGAAAAGAACAAGAAAAGTCTAATCTCGAAGAAGACACTCGCGATTTAGCGCCATTTCTTCGGAGTTTAAAAGTGAAAGAAGAGAATCGCGAAGTAAGGGAAAAATAATAATAAAATTCAACAAATTTCAAAGAAAATTGAAAGGATAATTAAAAAGATCAAGAGAAGTCTAAAACACACTGTTGCTTCAGAGTTTGTGAAAAAAAGAGAATCGCGAAGTAAAGGATTGGAATAATAAAATTAAATATTAATAAAGTGAAATTAATTTTAAAAAAAGGGGAAATTGAAAAGAAGAAAAAACGAAGCTCGCGATTTAGCGCCATTTCTTCGGAGTTTAAAAGTGAAAGAGAATCGCGAAATAAAGAATTGAAAGCAATGTAAGGGAAGAATAAAGGTGGAATAATAAAAAAATTAAATTAAAAGGAAAATTAAAAAGATCAAGAGAAGTCTAAAACACTGTTGCTTCGAAGTTTGTGAAAGAAAAGAATCGCGAAGTAAGAAGTAATAATAATATAAAAAATTCAATTAATTTCAAAGAAAATTAAAAGGAAGATTAAAAACAAGTCAAAAACGCTGTTGCTTCGAAGTTTGAAAGTGAAAGAAGAGAATCGCGAAGTAAGAGAAGAATAAAGGTGGAATAATAATAAAATTAAATTAATATAAAAGAAAATTAAAAAGATCAAGAGAAGTCTAAAACACTGTTGCTTCGAAGTTTGTGAAAGAAAAGAATCGCGAAGTAAGAAGTAATAATAATATAAAAAATTCAATTAATTTCAAAGAAAATTAAAAGGAAGATTAAAAACAAGTCAAAAACGCTGTTGCTTCGAAGTTTGAAAGTGAAAGAAGAGAATCGCGAAGTAAGAGAAGAATAAAGGTGGAATAATAATAAAATTAAATTAATATAAAAGAAAATTAAAAAGATCAAGAGAAGTCTAAAACACTGTTGCTTCGAAGTTTGTGAAAGAAAAGAATCGCGAAGTAAGAAGTAATAATAATATAAAAAATTCAATTAATTTCAAAGAAAATTAAAAGGAAGATTAAAAACAAGTCAAAAACGCTGTTGCTTCGAAGTTTGAAAGTGAAAGAAGAGAATCGCGAAGTAAGAGAAGAATAAAGGTGGAATAATAATAAAATTAAATTAATATAAAAGAAAATTAAAAAGATCAAGAGAAGTCTAAAACACTGTTGCTTCGAAGTTTGTGAAAGAAAAGAATCGCGAAGTAAGAAGTAATAATAATATAAAAAATTCAATTAATTTCAAAGAAAATTAAAAGGAAGATTAAAAACAAGTCAAAAACGCTGTTGCTTCGAAGTTTGAAAGTGAAAGAAGAGAATCGCGAAGTAAGAGAAGAATAAAGGTGGAATAATAATAAAATTAAATTAATATAAAAGAAAATTAAAAAGATCAAGAGAAGTCTAAAACACTGTTGCTTCGAAGTTTGTGAAAGAAAAGAATCGCGAAGTAAGAAGTAATAATAATATAAAAAATTCAATTAATTTCAAAGAAAATTAAAAGGAAGATTAAAAACAAGTCAAAAACGCTGTTGCTTCGAAGTTTGAAAGTGAAAGAAGAGAATCGCGAAGTAAGAGAAGAATAAAGGTGGAATAATAATAAAATTAAATTAATATAAAAGAAAATTAAAAAGATCAAGAGAAGTCTAAAACACTGTTGCTTCGAAGTTTGTGAAAGAAAAGAATCGCGAAGTAAGAAGTAATAATAATATAAAAAATTCAATTAATTTCAAAGAAAATTAAAAGGAAGATTAAAAACAAGTCAAAAACGCTGTTGCTTCGAAGTTTGAAAGTGAAAGAAGAGAATCGCGAAGTAAGAGAAGAATAAAGGTGGAATAATAATAAAATTAAATTAATATAAAAGAAAATTAAAAAGATCAAGAGAAGTCTAAAACACTGTTGCTTCGAAGTTTGTGAAAGAAAAGAATCGCGAAGTAAGAAGTAATAATAATATAAAAAATTCAATTAATTTCAAAGAAAATTAAAAGGAAGATTAAAAACAAGTCAAAAACGCTGTTGCTTCGAAGTTTGAAAGTGAAAGAAGAGAATCGCGAAGTAAGAGAAGAATAAAGGTGGAATAATAATAAAATTAAATTAATATAAAAGAAAATTAAAAAGATCAAGAGAAGTCTAAAACACTGTTGCTTCGAAGTTTGTGAAAGAAAAGAATCGCGAAGTAAGAAGTAATAATAATATAAAAAATTCAATTAATTTCAAAGAAAATTAAAAGGAAGATTAAAAACAAGTCAAAAACGCTGTTGCTTCGAAGTTTGAAAGTGAAAGAAGAGAATCGCGAAGTAAGAGAAGAATAAAGGTGGAATAATAATAAAATTAAATTAATATAAAAGAAAATTAAAAAGATCAAGAGAAGTCTAAAACACTGTTGCTTCGAAGTTTGTGAAAGAAAAGAATCGCGAAGTAAGAAGTAATAATAATATAAAAAATTCAATTAATTTCAAAGAAAATTAAAAGGAAGATTAAAAACAAGTCAAAAACGCTGTTGCTTCGAAGTTTGAAAGTGAAAGAAGAGAATCGCGAAGTAAGAGAAGAATAAAGGTGGAATAATAATAAAATTAAATTAATATAAAAGAAAATTAAAAAGATCAAGAGAAGTCTAAAACACTGTTGCTTCGAAGTTTGTGAAAGAAAAGAATCGCGAAGTAAGAAGTAATAATAATATAAAAAATTCAATTAATTTCAAAGAAAATTAAAAGGAAGATTAAAAACAAGTCAAAAACGCTGTTGCTTCGAAGTTTGAAAGTGAAAGAAGAGAATCGCGAAGTAAGAGAAGAATAAAGGTGGAATAATAATAAAATTAAATTAATATAAAAGAAAATTAAAAAGATCAAGAGAAGTCTAAAACACTGTTGCTTCGAAGTTTGTGAAAGAAAAGAATCGCGAAGTAAGAAGTAATAATAATATAAAAAATTCAATTAATTTCAAAGAAAATTAAAAGGAAGATTAAAAACAAGTCAAAAACGCTGTTGCTTCGAAGTTTGAAAGTGAAAGAAGAGAATCGCGAAGTAAGAGAAGAATAAAGGTGGAATAATAATAAAATTAAATTAATATAAAAGAAAATTAAAAAGATCAAGAGAAGTCTAAAACACTGTTGCTTCGAAGTTTGTGAAAGAAAAGAATCGCGAAGTAAGAAGTAATAATAATATAAAAAATTCAATTAATTTCNGGCTCTCTGTCGAGCCGTGGCAGCGCGACCGGCATGCAATGCGGCCTTTGCGCCGTGGTCGCGGGACTTTTCCGTCGCGCCATGTGCATCGCCGGAAGTAGAAGAGGCTCCGGGGAATCCTGCTACCAGGAGATCACCACCGAGGCCCAGACTCGCCGGCACTCGCAGATCGCGCCCATTGGGACCGGTCTGAAGGCCGCTGAGATCGCAGAACACGTTAAAGAGGCCGTTGAAACGCAGGAGGTGAGACCAATTTTACCATCCGCCTTTCTATCAGGTCAATCCGTAATTTCGTGCGTATTTAGGTTACGCAATGAAACATCGCTAGAAGTTGGAGAATTAATTTAACCGTTTTAGTGCCAGGGGTTTTTAAAAGTCCACGTCGAATAGTGTCATGAAGCGCGTTTGCGCTTCCTTCATTTATCTGCGAATAATGCCGATCGACGCGGTCGCGTTGCTCATTTTTTCGTCGAAATGTGCCGCCCGGCGCGCACGCGCTTCAGATTGATATGCAATTTTTTAATATTAACAATTTCATCAGTTGCGTTAGAAACGTTGTACCGATCACCCGAAAGAAAAAAAATGAAAGAAAATTTGTAATTACGAGAGGAAACTCTCGACACACTCGCGACAAGATGCATCCTGAGTTGAGCGCGTTGCGAATTGACGATCGTGATCAAAAATAGCG
>NIJG01000841.1:15801-64688 GCA_002201625.1 Euglossa dilemma | reverse complement strand
GGTACCTGGGAGTACATCCAGTGAAGAATATTGGCCGTAGATGCCATAATTCATGGTATAAATATTATGGTACTGAGTCAAACCGCCGGAGAACATTACCAATTAAAATAAAGTAATACCTTTTTCCGAAAACCTAACTTCCGAGAACATATCCCGCTGTGTTGATTGTCTAGCTTAGTGAGGACGGAAACAAATGAGTAGACATTTGAGCAGACGGGCACCTCAGTTTCACTTATGAATAGCAAAATCGGGAGTCAGACTGTTCGAGAACGTTAGAATCTTTTTTGTGCCTCGTACTGGTATGTCAATTGCTTCCCCTATCCTGATATTGCGAGAGTCTATCGGCAGTATAGTATTGGCAATATACTCTTAAGTCACAGTATATATAGTAAAGTACAGTTGTAGAACGTTACCCATTGGGATAGAGTCAAACTTTTTACTGAATACCTAACCTGCTGAGAATCTATCGCGCTGTATTCAGAGCATGACTTCGTGCTCAGAGAAGAAATTTAATATGCATTTTAGTGACGGGCATATTAATGTCATGCATGAAAATAAAGATCGAGGGCCAGACCGTTCGATATCGTTACCACCTTCTCTGAGAATCGAACATCTAAGTCAATAACTTCACCGACCCTATAATTCCGAGAGACAAAGCAATTATTCCGGCAGTAAATCCGTTGAACAGTATTGGCAATAGACGATTCAATTCACGGTTTGAATATTAAAGTAGGGAGTCAAACCTACGAAGAACATTACCAATTCGTATAAAGTCATCCTTTCTACCGAATACCTTATCTACCTAGAACGCAACTCACTGATGCGAGTGTCTAGCTTAGTGATCACGGACACAAATGAAGTAGAAATTTCAGCAGACGGATAGCTCCGTTTCTCGTAGGAGTAACAAAATCGTGGGTCAATCAGTTCGAGAACGATAGCATGTTATTGAGAGTTGTACTCCTTTGTCAATAGCTTCACCTACCCATTTATTCCGAGAGCCAAAGCAAGTACTCCGGAATTCAATCCGCTGTACAATATTGGTAATGAACACCTTAATTCACGGTTTGAATATTAAAGCAGGCCGCCAAGCCGTTGTAGCACATTACATATAGGTGAACGATCACACCCGTTACAGAATGCATTGCCCTCCGGAAAACTAACTCGACGGATCGGGAGAACAACACCGCGTTCTGAGTCACGAATCAGTGTACCCTTACTGATGAGCACCTTAACTTCATTCATAAATTGGAAGATCGAGTGTCAAACCGTTCGAGAATTTTACCACCTTCTGCGAAACGAACGGCTATGTCAATAGCTTCATCGATCCTGTGATTCGAAGAGACAAACAAGGTACTCCGGAAGTAGGTTCGCTGAACAGTATGGGCAATAGACATGTTATTGCACGGTTCGAATATTATAGCAAGCCATCAAGTCGTTGTATATCAATACCTATTGGAGTACGTCAAATTTCTTTCAGAATGCCCTGATCTCCGAAAGTCTAACCCGCAGTATCGAGGGTATAACACGATGTTTAGAAGGACGTATTAGTGCACATTTTAGTGTCCGGCACGGTAATTTCATTTACGAATTAGAAGCTCGAGTGTCAAACCGTTCGAGAACATTGCCACCTGCTGTGAGGCACCAACGGCTGAGTCAATAGCTTCCCCCATCCTATTATACGGAGAGGCAAACCAGGTATTCGGGAAGTAAATCGGCAGAATAGTATGGTCAATGCACAATTTAATGCACGGGTTCATTATTTAAATATAGCGTCAAACCGTTTGAGGTCGACACCAGTTGTTATGAAGTCAAACGTTTTCCAGAAGGCCATACCATTCGAGAAGCTATCGCGCTGTATCGAGAGTATATCTTCGTGTCCAGAGAACCAAACTAGTATGCATTTTAGTGAGGTCCACCGTAAGTTTAGGTATGAATTCGAAGATCGAGTATCGTAATCATAATCGTTTGAGATCGATTTCCAGCTACTTGTAATGTCGAACCGCTGAATCAACAGCTTCATTAATATTTGTGGTTCCGAGAGTCAAGCCTGGTATTCTAGGAGAAAATCCACTGAAGAGTATTGGCAATTGACACCTTAATTCACGGTTTGAAGATTAAAGCAGGCCCTTAAGCCGTTGCAGAACATTACCTATTCGTATAGGGTCAAGCTTCATAGAGAATGCCTTACCCTCCGAACAACTGACACGCTGTATCGGGTGTGTAAAAACGTGTTTAGTGGTACGAACAACTATATGTTTTATTGACGAGCACCTTAATTTGATGCATGAATTACAAGCACGAGGGTGAAACAGTTCGAGAACGTTGCCACCTTCTGTGAGTGGCGCACGGCTAAGCCAATAGCTTCACCTATCCTGTGATGCCGAGGTTCAAAGCAGGTATTCCAGGAGTGAATCTGCTGATCTGTATGGTCAATAGACACACTAATTCATGGTATGAATATTAAAATAGGTATTCAAACCATTTGAGGATCTTACCAATTGGTATAACGTCATACTGTTTAGCAGATACCATACCTTCCGAGAATATAACCCCCTGTGTCGTGAGAATAATTTCGTGTTCAGAGAAACAAGCTAGTAGGCAATATAGTGACGGGCACTTCATTTTCATGTAGGTAGAGCAAAATCGGGGGTCAATCTGTACGAGAACGTTTCCACCTCCTTTGGCAGTCGCACATCAAAGTCAATAGCTCCACCTATCCTGCAATCCCGAGAGTCAAACCAGGTAAACCGAGGGTAAATCCGCTCCTCAGTTTTGGCAATAGACCCCTCAATCCACGGTATAAATATTAAGGTAAAGAGTGAAACCGCCGGTCAACGTTACCTAATCCAATAGAGTCAAACTACTATCGACGGCCTATCCTTCCGAGAAGTCCAGATCGGTGTAGGGAGTGTTTTGCAGACTGTTCGCAGATACCAATTAGAAGACATTTCAGCAGATGGACACCTTTGTTCAATGTATGAGTAGCAAAACCGAGAGTCATGGCGTTCGAGAACGTAACCACCTTCTTTGAGAGTGGCATAGGCAGGTCAATAGCTTCACCTATTCTGCGAGTCCGAGAGTCAAAGCTGGTACTCGAAGAGTAAATCCGGAGAACAGAATACGCAATATACACCTTAATTCACACTTGGAATATTAAAGTAGAGAGTCGAACCGTCAAGTAACATTACTAAATAGTAGAAAGTCATTTCTTTCTCCGATTACCTGACCTTCCTAGGACATAACCCGCTGCAGCGAGTGTCGTGTTCAGTGTGCACGGAAACATATTATTAGATATTTTAGCAGACGGACACCTTATCTTCGTGTATGCATAAGCTGATCGAGAGTTAATACTTTGTAGAACGTTACCACCTTTCTTGACAGACGCCCAGCTGAGTCAATAGCTTCACTTTTCCTTTCAGAACAAACGCCAATCCGCTGAACGTTATTGGCAAGAGACAACTTAATTCACTACATGAGTATTAAGGATGAGACTCAAACCGTCGCAGAAGATTACCAACTTTTATAAGGTCATTCTTTTTACTCAAAACTTTAACATCCGAGAACCCAATCCTCTGTAGCGGTTGTCTAGCTTACGGTTCACAGTAACGTATTAGAATATATTATAGCAGACGGGCACCTTAGTCTCATGTATGAATAGAAAAATCGTGAGTCAAACCGTTCGAGATCGTTTCAACTGTCTTTGATAGTCGAACAGCTAAGTCAATAGCATCACCTATACTGTGATTGCTAGAGTCAAATCAGGTATTCCGGAAATAAATGCGCAGTACAGTATTGGTAATGGACACCATAATTGGCGGTTTCAATATTAAGCCAGGCCGTCAAACCGTCGGAGAACGTTACAAAGTGGTATAAATTCAATATACTTACTAAATACCTGACCATCCGAGAAGCTAACCCGCTGGATCGAGAGCATAACATCATGCCCGCAGAAGCAAATTAATATGCATGTTAGTGACGAGCATTTTCATCCGTGTATGAATTGGAAGTTCGTGGATCCAAACGTCCCAGAATGTTACCAACATCTTGTAGAATCGCACAGCGAAGTCAATAGCTTCTGCTAACCTGTGAATCCGAGAGTCACGCCAGGTATTTCTGGATTTCACGCCACTGAAAAGTATTGGCAATAGACATCTTAATACACGGAATGAATATGAAAGCTGAGAGTCAAACCATCGCAGAACATTAGGAACTGTTATGTTGTAATTCATTTTACCCAAGGCATTACCCTCCAAAACCTATCCCGCTGTGGCGAGTGTCGAGATTAGTGCCCACGGAAACAAATTAGTAGACATATTATCAGTCGGAAACCATATTTTTATGTGTGAATAAATTAATCGAGAGTCTAACCTTTTCGAGAACGATCCAATATTCATTACGAGAGGAACCGCTAAGTCAATAGTTTCTCTTATCCTGTTATATCGGTAGACACACCAGGCTTTC
Source organism: Euglossa dilemma (assembly GCA_002201625.1). Taxonomy (NCBI): domain Eukaryota; kingdom Metazoa; phylum Arthropoda; class Insecta; order Hymenoptera; family Apidae; genus Euglossa; species Euglossa dilemma. The sequence continues at coordinate 60,227 of NIJG01000841.1, read as the reverse complement.
CGGGAGTCAATCCGAACACCAGTATTGGCAATAGGCACCTCATATGGCTGTATGAAAATTGAAGGACAGAGTTTAACCGCTGGAGGACGTTAGCAATTCCAATAAAGTCTGCCTTTTTACCAATTGCCTTACATTCCTAGAACCAACTCTCAGCACCGAGTGTATTGCTTAGTGTTCACGGATACAAATTAGTAGACGTTTTGCAGACGGAAGCCGTATATTCATGTATGAATAGAGAAATCGACATTCAAACCGAGCGGGAACGCTTCGAGCATTTTTGAGAATCGAACGATGAAGTCAGTAGCTTCTCTCATCCTGTGATTCCCAGAGATAAGCCATGTATTCCAGGAGTAAATCCGCTGAACAGTATTGGCAACAGACACCTCAATTCACGATTTGAATACTAAAGCAGGCCGTCAAGCCGATATAGAACATTATGTATACTTGTTGCATTAAGCATCTTACAGATTGCTTTTCCCTCCTTGAAACTGACCCTTTCTATCGAGAGAATAACCTCGTGCTCATAGTCAGAAATTAGTCTCCATTTCTCGGTCGCGCAGCTTATCTTCATGTATGAATTAGAGGGTCGAGACTCAATCCGGTTGATAACGTTGCCACCTTCTTTGGGAGTCGAACGGCTGTGTCAATAGCTTCGTGTATCCTGTGATTCCGAAAGTCATACCAGGTATCGCCGGAAATAAATCCGCTGAACAGTATTGGCAATAGTATTGGCAATGTGCGGAGTCAAACCCTTGTAAATGGTTAGCTATTGGTAGAGGGTCAAACTTTATACCTAAATCCTTAATATCCGCAAACTTATCCCGCTGCATCAAGAGTATAACTACATGTTCAGAGATACAAATTTGTGTATGTAGTACTGACGGTCGCCTCAATAGTATGTACGAGTATCAATGTCAAGGGTCAAACCGATCGAGAACGTACCACCTTCTGTGAGAAACGAACGGCTAAATCAGTAGTGTCACCTGTCCTGCGAATCCTCGAGTCAAACCATGTGTTCCTGGAGTAAATACGATCAACAGTATTGGCAACAAACAGTTTAATTCACGGAATCAATATGAACGTACCGAGGTCAAGCCGTTGTAGAACGATACATATTGGCACAGAGTAAAACATTTACTGAAACCCATACCTTCCGTGAATCAACCTCGCTGTATCGAGAGTATATTCGTGTTCAGTAAAAGACAATAGTATACGTTTCAGTGACGGGTACGTTAATTGCATGTATGGAATGGATTATCTATTGTCAAACCTTTGGGGAACGTGACCACCTTGTTTGTATTTCAAACGGCGAAGTCAGTAGCCTCACCTATCCTGTGACTTCGAGTGCCGAGCCAGGTATTTCGGGAGTATATCCGGTGATAAGTATTGGCAATAGGACATTTAATTCACTGTTTGAATATCATGGTTGGGCGACAAAACGTTGTAGAACGGCACGTACTCGTATACAATCAAACATTTTACCGAAGGCCGTACCTTCCATGAAGCCCAACCCATTGTTGAGAATGTCATGCTTGGTGTCCATGGATACAAAATAGTAGACATTTTAGAGCGGGGCACGTTAATTTGATGTATGGATTAGAATATCGATGGTCAAACGGTTCTACGGTCGTCACCACCTTCTGTGAGAGGCGATAGGCTATGTCAATAGCTTCACCTATCCAGTGATTCCGAGAGTCTAATTAGGTATTCAGCTAAGTCATTGTGCTGTTCAGTATGGCCATTGGGCACCCTATTTCACAGGATAAATATTAAAGTACGCAGTAAATCCCTTGTAGCACGTTACCTATTGGTGTAGATTCAAACTTTTAACCGAAGGTCTTACCTTCTACGAAGCTACCCCGCAGTATCGAGATTATATCTTCCTGCTCAAAGAATGAAATTAGTTCTCATTTTGGAGACGTTCACCTTAATTACTTGCATGAATTATAAGGTCGAGGGTCAAGCAGTTCGAGATGGTTACTGCCGTCATCACTGTACGAACAGCTAATTCCATAGCTACACCTATCCTGTGATTCCGAGAGTCATATCAGGTAATGCGGGAGTTAATCCTCTCAACAGTGCAGGCAATTGACACCATAATTCACAGTGTGAATAATAAAGTAGAACGTATAACCGTTTGAGAGCGTTACAAGATGGTATAAAGACAATCGTCTTACCGAAGACCTCACCCTCCGAAAAACTAACCCGCTGTATCGAGAGAATACCCTCGTGCTCAGAGAAACAAATTTGTACACATTTTAGTCACGTCCATCTTAATTTGAGGTATAAATGATAAGGTCGAGCAATAAACCGAGTTGAGAATGATACACGTTCTTTTAGACTCGAACGGCTATGTCAATAGTTTCAACTTTTCTTGTGATTGCGAAAGACAAACCTGGTATTCCAGGAGCAAATCCGCTGGTCAGTTTTCGTAATAGACACCTTAATTTGCGGTTTGAATTTTAAAGCACAAAGTCAAACCGTTGTAGAACGTTGAATATCGTTATGTAGTCAAACTTCTAACCGATATCCTTGCATTCGGGGAAGATAGCCCGTTGTACGGAGAGTATAACTTCGGGTTTCAGAGAATCAAATTAATGCACATTTTAGTGACGTGCATCTTAATTTCATGTACGAATTAGAAGATCGAGTGTCAAACCGATCGAGAACGTTACCTCCATTTTTAAAAGTTGAACGTCAATGTAAATAGCATGACGTATTCCAAGATTCCACGAGTAAGATGAGGTATTCTGGGAGTAAATCCGCTGAACAGTTTTGCAGTAGACACCTTAATTTACGGTATGAATATTAAAGTAGAGCGTCAAACCGTTTGAGTCCGTTTCCAATTGATATAGGTAATGGCAAACATTTTACCGTAGGCCTTACCTTCCGAGGACCTCACCCGCTGCAACGCGAGTATAACTTCGAGTTCATAGAAAGATATTAGTATTCATTTCAGTGATGAGCACCTTCTCACCGTGTATGAATTAGAAGGTCGAGGGTCAAACCATTCGCGAACGTTACCAACACTTTTTTGAGTGACACAGCTAAGTCAATAGCTTCACCTCTACTGTAATTCCCGGAGTCAATTAAGGTATTCCAGTAGTAAATCCGCAGTACAGTGTTGGCAATACACACTATATTCAGCGGTATAAATATTAAATTATAGGGAGAATCCGCTTTACAACGTTACCCAGTGGTATAGAGACAAACTTTTTACCGAACACCTTACATTCCGTGAATATAACCGTCTTTACCGAGAGTGTATCTTTTTGTCCAGAGAGACAAATTAGTATACATTTGCCAGACAGCCACCATAATTTCATGTACGAATTACAAGGTCCAGTGCCAAACCGATCCAGAACGTTACCACCCGCTTTGAGGGTCGAACTGCTACATCAATAGCTTCACGTATCCTGCGATAACGAGAATCAAACTATGTATTCCGGGAGTAAATCCGCTCTACACTATTGGTAGTGGACATCTTAACTCGCGGCACGAATATTACAGTAGAAGGCCAATTCGTCGGAGAGCATTACCAATTTGTATACAGTCATTCTCATTACCCAATACATTACCATCCTGGTGCATAACCCACTGTATCGTGGGAATAACTGCGGGATCAGGGATAGAAATTAGTAGACGTTTTCTCAGACGGACACCTTATATTCATGTATGAATTAGCACATCCAGCGTCAAACCGTACGAGACCATTTCCACCTTATTGTAAAGTCGGCTGAGTCAGTACATTCACCTGTCTTGTGATTCCGAGAGTCAAGCCTGGCTTTCCAGGAGTAAGTCCGCTGCAAAGTATTGGAATTAGACACATCAATGCACAGCATGAATATTAAGGTTGAGAGGCAAACGGCCGGCAAACACTACCAATTAGTATAAAGTCATTCTTTTCAACCTATACCTTAGTTTCCGAGATCGCAAGCCGCCGTAGTGATTGTCTTTGTTTCGTGTTCGCAGGAACGAATCAGTAGACATTTTAGCCGACGATCACCTTATTATCATGTATGAATCGAATAATCGGGAGTCTATCCGTTCCAGAACGTTACAATCTTCTGTGAGAATCGCACATCTCAGACAACAGCTTCACCTATCTTGGGATTCCGAGCGCCACACCAGGTGCATCAGGAGTAAATCCACTGTACAGTAATGGCAATGGAAAACTTAAGCTGCAGCTTGTATATTAATGAAAAGCGTGAAACCGCTTGAGAACGTTACCAATTGGTATAACGTCATGCTCCTTACGGGGAACACTACCTTCCGAGAACATAACCCGCTGTATCGTGGGTATGACTTCATGTTCAGAGAATGAAGTTAGTATTCAGTTCAGTGACGGGCACTTAATCTACATGTATGAATTAGAAGATCGAGGGTCAAACAGCTCGAGGACGTTGCCACCTTCTGTGAGAGACGATCGGCTAAGTCAATAGTTTCACGAATCCTGCGATGCAGAGAGACAAACCTGATATTCCGGGAGTAAATCCGCTGTACAGGATTGGCAGTAGATACCTTTATTCACAGTTTGAATATTGAAATGGGCCGTCAAGCCGTTGCAGAACATTACCTACTCGTATTGGGTTAATCTCCTTACACAATGCCGGACCCTACGTAAAACTGACCTGCTGTATGGATCCAAGCCCTGGGTATCGGGGGTGTAACTATGTGTTTATACAAGAAAATTTGTATTGATTCCAGTGAAGAACACCATAATTTCATGGATGAATAAGGATATCGCGAGTCAATACCTTCAAGAACGTTATCACCTTCTTTGAGAATCGCACAGCTAAGTAAGTACCTACACCGATCCTGTTATTCCGATAGTTAAACCAGATTTTACGGAAGTACTTGCGCTTTGCAGTATTGGCAATAGACACCTTAGTTCACGCTTTGAATACTGAAGTAGTGGGTCAGATCGTTGGAGAACGTCATGAATTGGTATGGAGTCCAACTTTTTACCGAAGGCCATACCTCCGGAGTAGTCCAACCCGCTGTAGGGTGTGCCTTGCTCAGGGTTCGTGCAAACATATGACATGACATTTTAGTGGCGCGTACATTAATTTCATCTATGAAATGGAAGATCAAGTGTCAGTCCGTTCGAGAACACTACCACCATAGTTGAGAATCGAATCGCTTTGTTAATGGCTTCACCTATCCTAAAATTCCGAGAATCAAACCAGGTATTCCGGGTGTAAAACCGGCTGACCAGTAATGGCATTTGTCATCTTAATTCGGGGATATTATGTTAAGGTAGAGCGTCAATCTGTTTGAGAGCGTTACCAATTTGTATGAGGACAAGCTTTTTACGCAAAGCCTTACCTTCCGAGAATCTCACCCGCTGCATCGAGAATAAAGTTTCATGTTCAGAGGAACAAACTATTCATCATTTCCGTGACGGGCACCATAGCTTAGTGTATGATTTAGAAGATAGGTGGTCGAATCTTTCGTGAACGTAACCACCATCTGTGGGTGTCGAATGGCTACGTCAGTAGCTTCACCCATCCTGTGATTTCGAGGGATAGACCTGGTACTCCTGGAGTCAATGCTCCGTACAGGTTATGTTCTACATCGGTTTGACGGTATGCTCTACTATTCAAACCGTGATTTGAGGTGCCTATTGCCAATACTATACATCGCATTTACTACCGGAGTATCTGGTATGTCTTTCGGTACCTATTGACTAAGCCGTACGGATCTCAAGGAAGGTGGTAACGTTCTTGAACGCTTTAACTCTCGATGTTGATATTTATAAGCAAGCAGTCGTCCCCTAAAATGTCTACTAATTAGTTTCTGTTAACGTTATGCAGGACACTCGCTACAGCAGCATTGGATCTCGGAAGGTAAGTCATTCAAAAAAGGAATGACTCTATACGAATTGGATACGTTCTCCGACGGTTTGACTGTTTACTTTAATTATCATACATTATGTCAAGATGTCAAATGGAAATAATGTTCAGCCGATTTACTCTAGGAATACCTGGTATGACTCTCGGAAACAAGGGATATGTGTCGCTATTGTCTTAGCTGTTAAAATATAGAATGTGGTAACGGTCACGAACTGATTTACTCTCGATCATCTAATTGATACATGAAAATAAGATGAAATCACTATAATGTATACTATTGTGATTCTCTGAACACAACGTTATACTCCCGGTACAGTGGGTTATATTTTCGGAGGATAAGGCATTCTGTAAGACACTTAAGCCTACACGAACAGTTAATGTTACACAACGGTTCGACGGCCTTCTTTGGCACAGGGGAAATCTTCCAACGATGTCCCGGCCCCCTGGGGGGAAGGCCGGAGGTCTGTGGGATTCATACCCCCTAAACCTCCTGCGGTGGTCCGTCCTCTTCGCACAGGGAAGGGCCCAGAACAGCAGGCAACGCTTTCGAAAATCTAAGACATCAGTGCCTCCCTGCGACTTCACCTGCTCTCGCTGGGATCCTTTTCGGGCTTCCCAGCCCAGTCCGCTTCTTTCTTCGGCAGTGCTGCGAGACCACTCGCGCGGCACGAACATCTCCCTGGACCGCGATCCCCTCCGATCGACGGGAAGGCGCAGTGGAGGGGACTCGCCTCGTCGCCGGAGGTAACGTGTCGTCGCTGTACTTTAATATTCAGTGAGTGATTTAAGGAGTCTGTTGCCAATAATGTACAACTCATTTACCCCCGGAATATTTGGCTTGTCTTTAGGTGTCACAGGATATGTGAAACTATTTACATAGCCGTTCGTCTCTCACAGATGGTGGCAACGTTCTCGAACGGTTTGACCATCGACCTTCTGATCCATAGAGGAAATTAAGTAGCACGTCACTAAAATTTATACTATTTCGCTATTCTGACCACGAAGTCATACTCCAGAAACAGCAAGTTTGCTTCTCGTAAGGTAAGGCATTCGGTGAACAATTAGATATTATACCAATAGGTATCGTAGTACAAATTTGTGACTCTGCACTTCAATAATTATAGGCGGATGTAGCTTCCTTAATGCAGATACTGCATATCGGCTTTTCTCCAGGAATACGTGGTTTGAATCTCGGAATCTCAGAATGGGTGTAGGTATTGACTTTGCCGTTCGATTCTCAAAGATGGTGGTATCGTTCTCGGTCTCCTTGACCCTTCATCTTCTAATCCATACATGAACTTAAGGTGTCCATCTCATAAATCAATACTAATTTCTTTCTCTGAACACAATGTTACACTCTCCATGAAGACGGAGATGTTCGCGGAAGATAAGGCCTTCGGTAAAACATTTGGCATCATAGCAATTGGTACCGATCTTGAACGGTGTCACGCTTTATTTTCGTATTCAAACTGTAAATTAAGGTGTCAATTACTGATACAGGTCAACGGACATACACCCGGAATTCCTGGTTTGGATCTCGGAATCTAGGGGTAGCTGAAGCCATTCACTTAGACGTTAGCATCTGAAAATGGGCGGTAAAGTTCTCCAACGGTTTGACAATCGATCTTTTAATACATGCATGCTGTTAAGGTCCTCGTCACTAGAATGTATACTAGTTCGATCCTCTGCACGCGGTGTTATACTCTCGATACAGCCGGTCAGTTTCTCGGGGGGTAATGCCTAATCGGTAAAGCGTTACATGTTATAGCACTTGGTAACGTTCACAAACGGTATGACGCTCTGTTTTAATTCTCATCTGTGGATTAAGGTGTAAATTGCTAATTCAGGTCAACGGATTTACACCCGGAATTCCTGGTTTGGATCTCGGAATCTCGGGATAGCTGAAGCTGTTGACTTATCCGTTCGCATCCGAAAAAGGGCGGTAAAGTTCTCGAACGGGTTGACAATCGATCTTTTGAAACATGCATGAAGTTAAGGACCTCGTCACTAGAATGTATACTAGTTCGTCCCTCCGCGCGCGGTGTTATACTCTCGATACGGCTGGTCTGTTTTTCAGTGGGTAAGGCATTCTGAAATAAGTTTGACCACACAGCTATACGTAATGTTCAAGAACGGCTTGACGGCCAGCTTTAATATTGAAACGTGAATTAAGAACTCTATGGACTATACTCTTCAGACGATTTACTACAGGAATACCTGATTTGCCTTTCCGAATCACAGGAATGGGGAAGCTATTGAATTATCCGTACGCCTCTCACAGAAGGTAGTAGCGCTCTTGAACGATTTGACACTCCATCTTCTAATTCATGCATGACATTAAGGTGCTCGTCACTATAATGTATAGTAATTTGTTTGACTCTGTGCATGACAGTATGGGTCAAGGTATTGACATAACTTTGTCAACCTTGAGGACCGTGGGCACGTAATCGATTGGTCTGGCACCTGGATTTGTATTCAAAATTTTTCATGCATGAAATTGTGATACACATCACTAAAATGTATACTAATGACTTTCTATGAACACGAAGATGTACTCTCGTTCCGGCCGGATAGCTTCTGAGAAGGTAACGCTTTGGGTAAAATGTTTGCATCTACACCAGTGGATACCGATCTACACGGTGTTCACGGTCTGTTTTAATAGATTTGTCTCTCGCAACCACGGGATAGGTGAAGCTATTGTCTTACCCTCTCGAATCTCAGACAAGTTGGCAGCTTTCTCGAACGGTTTGACCCTCGATCTTCTTATTCATAATGAAACTTACGCTCGCGGCACTAAAATTTATACGATTTGGCTTCACTATCCACGAAGTCATAGTCTCGATAAAGCTGGTTAGTTGTTCGGAGGATAGGGCACTCTGAGATAAGATTGATCCTACCCCAGTAGGTAATGTTCTACAACAGCTAGACGGCCTGCATTAACATTCTGACTGTGAATTGTGGTGTATATTGCCAATACTCTTCAGCGGACTTACTCTCTGTTTTCCCGGGGTGACTCTCGATATTTAGGATAGGTGAAGCTATTGACATAGCTGTTCGTCACTCACAGAAGGTGGTAACGTTTCCGAACGGTTTGGAACTCTCTCTTCCAAGCCATATATGAAATTAAGGTGCTCGTCAGTAAATATATATCAGTTCGTACCTCTGCACGCTGTGTTATACTCTCGATACAGCTGATCAGTTTTTCGGAGGGTAAGGCCTTCTGTAAGGAGTTTAACCCTATACGAATAGGTAATGTTCCACAATGGCTTGACGGCCCTCTTCAATATTCAAACCGTGAATTATAATGCCTATTGGAAATACTGTTTAGCGGATTTAGTCCACCAATACCTGGTTTGCTGCTCTGAACCACCGGATAGGTGATTCTATTGACTTAGCCGTTCATCTCTCACAGAAGGTGGCAACGTTCTCGAACAATTTGACCTTCGATCTTCTAATTCCTACATGAATTTATGGCGGCATCGCTAAATTGTTAACTAATGTGTTTCCCTAATCACGTAGCTATACTCTCAATACGACGGGTTAACTTCTCGGACGGTAAGGCATTCGCTAAAACGTTTGACTTAATAAGAATTAGTATCGTTCTCACCTGATTTGACGCTCTTTTTCAATATTCATTCCTACAATTAAGACATCCATTGCCAGCACTCTTCCGCGGATTTACCCTCGGATTACCTGGTTTGACTCTCGGAATCTTAGGATGTGTGGGGCTATTGACTTATCTATTCGACCACCAAAGGGTGTGCATACGTTCTCGAACTGATTGGCACTCGATCAGCTATTTCATACATGAAATTAAGGTACCGTCATTAAACTGTACAATAATGCGTCCCACTGAACAGCATGATATACTTTCGATACAGCGGGGTATTTCCTCGGGGGATAAAGTCATCACAAGACGTTTGCCATTATACTAATTGGTAACGCTATCAAACGGTTAAATGATCAACTTTAATATTCAAATCGCGAATTATCGTGTCTAATGCCAATACTGTTCAGCTGATTATCTCCCGGAATATCTGGTTTGACTTTCGGAATCACAGGATGTGTGATGCAATTGACTTAGCCGTTCGTCTCTCACAAACGTTGGTAACATTCTCGAACGGGTCGACCCTCGATCTCCTCACTCATAATGAAATTAAGGTGCCCGTCAATAATATGGTTACTAATGTGTATCCCTAAACACGCAGCTATACCCCCGATACGGCGGGTCAGCTTCTCGGACGGTAAGGCATTTTGTGATACGTTTGACTTTATAGCAATTGATAACGTTCTCACACGGTGTGACGCAGTATTTTAATATTTTCTCCGCGTATCAATGTACCCATTTCCAATCCTCTTCAGCAAAGTTACTCTCAGATTACCTGGTTTGACGCTCGGTATCGCAGGATAGGTGGAGCTATTTACCCATCCGATCGACCCTCAAACAGGGTGGTTTCGTTGTATAACGGTTGGACCATTGATTTTCTAATTCATACATGAACTGAATGTGCCCGTCGCTGAAATGAATACTATCTTCTTTCCCTGAAATCGAAGTCATACCCTCGATGCAGCAGGTTACTTGTTCGGATGGTATGGTCTTCGGTAAAGCGTTCGACTCTACACCATTAGGTAAAGTTCAACAAAGGTTTGGCATTCTACCTTTATATTCATATCGTGAATTACGATGTCCGTTGCCAGTAGTATACACGGGCTTGACTCCCGGAATACCTTGTTTGACCTTCGGAATATCAGGATAATTAAAGCTATTGATCTTGAATTTCGGCTCTAGATGAAATTGGTAACATTGTGGAACGATTTCTCGGTCGCTCTTCTTGTTGGTGCATGAAATTAAGGTGTACATCGCAAAAATGAGTACTAATTTGTCTGCTTGGACACGTAATTATTATCTCGATTCAGCGAGATATGATCACGGAAGGTAAGGACTTCAGTAAAAAGAGTGACACCATACCAATTGACAATGATCTCCGGTTGATTGAATCTCGTCATTAATGTTCATACTGTGAATTATTTTGTCAGTTGCCTACATAATTCAGCGGATTTACACCCGCTATGACAGGTTTGACTCTCGGAGTAACAGAATAGGTGAAGCTATTGAATTAGCTGTTCGACTCTCAGTGAAGGCGGTATCGTTCATGAACGGTTTTATAATCGAGCTTCGAATTCATTCATGAAATTATGGTGCCCGTCACTAAAATCTATAGTAATATGTTCCACTGAACACGATGTTGCACTCTCGATACAGCGGATAAGATTCACCGCAGGCAAGGTTTTCGGTAAAAGGTTTGACTTGATACAAATTGGTAACGTTCTCAAATGGTTTGGCGCTCTACTGTAATATGCAAGCCGTGAGTTAAAGCGTCTAGTGCCAATTATGTTCAATGGATTTACTCCTGGAATACCAGGTTTGATTCTCGGAATCACAGGATAGACGAAGCTATTGACATAGTCGTTCGCCTCTCACACATATTGGCAACGTTTACGAAATGATTGACCACCGATCTTCTAAGTTATACATGAATATATGGTGCCTGTCATTATAATGAATACTAATTTCTTTCTCTCAGCACGAAGAAATGCTCTCGATACAGCGGGTGAGTTTTTCGTAGGGTAAGGTCTTCGTAGTGTAAAGCTTTTGATGTTCTAGCAATTGGTAACTTTCTCGAATGGTTTGACGATCTATATTTAATATTCAAACCGTGAATTGTAGTGTCCATTACTAATACTGTTCAGCGTATGTACTCCCGGAAACCCTGGTCTGACTCTCGGAATCGCAGGTCACGTGAAGCTATTGTGTTATATGTGCGATTACACAAGGATGGTGGTAACGGTTTCTCCCTCGACCTTCTCATTCATACATGAAATTAAGGTCCCTTCACTGCAGGGAATACTAATTTGTATCTCTGAGTACGAAGTAATACTCTGTACACATCGGGTTGCGTCCTCGGAGGGTAAGGTTTTCTGTAAAGCTTTAAACATTATCCCAATATTTAACAGTCTAGGAATGTTAGACTCTGTACTTTAATATTCTAACCGCGACCTAGGGTATCTATTGCGAATACTGTACAGCGCGTTTACTTCCGGATTACATTGTTTGATTCTCGTAATCACAGGATACGGGAAGCGACAGATATATCCGACCCACTGTCAAAGAGGGTAATAACGTTCTCAATTGATTTAACACTCGATCTACTTACTCATAATGAAATTAAGGTCCCCATCACTAACATGTTTACCGATATATTCTTCAGACAACGAAGCTATACTCTCTATAAGGCGGGTTAGCTTCTAATACTGTAAGGCATTCGGTAAAACGTTCGACTTTATTGGAATTAGTAACGTTCTCACAAGGTGTGACGCTCTATTTTAATGTTCAGTCTGCGAATTATGGTGTATATTGGCAATACTGCTCAGCCAATTTGCACCCGTAATACCTGGTTTGGCTTTCCGAATGACTGGATATGCGAACCTATTAAATTATACGTTCGACTCTCAAAGAGCGATGTTAAGGTCTCAAACGGCATAACACTCGAACATCTAACTCACTGATGTCGTTATGCCGTCCGTAATGAAAATCTATCTCAATTTGATCCATTGATCTCGATGTTACACTCACGATACAGCGGGATTGCATTTGGTAAGGTAAGGCAGTCTGTTAAAGGTTGACATCATACCAGTAGGTAACGATCTACAAAGGTTTGAATCCATACTCTAATATTTATACCGTGAAATACGGTATCTAATGCCCATACTGAGCAACTAATTTCTCCCGGAACACTTGGTTTGTCTCTCAGTATCACTGGTTGGGTGAAGATATTGCCTCAGCCGTTCTATTCTCAACGATAACGAACTGTTTGACTTTCAGTTCTGCTATTCATGCATGAAAATACCGTGTCCGTCTGCTAAAATGTCCACTAATTTATTTCCGTCAACAGCGAGCAAGACACTCTCTATAGCGGGTTAATGTTCTCGGCGAGTGACGTATTCGGTAAAAAGAATGACTTTATACGAATTGGTTATGACATCCGAGGGTTAGTCGCTCTACATTAATATTCAAACCGCGAATTAAGGCGTCTATTGACAATACTCTTCAGCTAATTCACTCCCGCACAACCTGGTCTGGCACGCGGAATCAAAGGATATGTGAAGCTATTGACATAGCCATTCGACTCTCGAAGAAGGTAGTAACGTTCTGCTGCGGTTTGACTCTCGATTTAGCTAGTCATACATAAAAGTAAGGAATCCGTGTGCTAAAATATCTAGTAATTTGTTTCCATGAACACTAAGCGTGACACTCTCTTCAGCGGGTTAGGATTTGGGAAGTTCAGGCCTTCGGTGAAGGTTTGACACTGTATCAATAGGTATTGTTCTACAACCCTTTGACTCCCTACCATAATATTCATACTGCGAACTATAGTGTCGATCGGATATACTGCACTGTGGATTGACTCCCGGAATACCTTGTCTGACCATCGGAATCACAGAACAGGTGTAGCTATTGATTGAGCCGTTCGTCTGTCTAAGAAGGTGGTGGCGTTCTCGAATTGTTTGCACCCTGTATTTTCTCATTCATACCTGAAATTAATTTGCGCGACACTAGGATGTATACCAATTTGTTTCCCTGAGCACGTAGTTATACTCTCGATACAGCGGGTAAGGATCGCGGAAGGTTAGGACCCAGGTATAAAGCCTGGATCCCAACCGATAGGCAACCTTCTACATCGGTTTGACTCTGTACATTGCCAATACTATTGCTAATACCGTTCAGCGGGCATACTCCAGGAATACCTCGTTTGAATCTCGGAATCACTGGATAGTTGAGGCTATTGACTTAGCCGGTCAACCGTCAAAGAATGTGCTAACGTTCTCGAACGGTCTGACCATCGATCTTCTAATTCATGCATGAACCTAAGGTGCACGTCAGTAAATGTATACCAGTTTGTACCTATGAACAGGGCGTATTATTCCCGATACAGCGAGTCAGTGTACGGAGGGTAAGATATTCTGCAAAATCTTTGAAACTACACCGATAGGTAATGTTCTACAACGGCATGACGGCCTGCTTTTAATGTTGAAACCGTGAATTAAGGTGTCTATTGCCAATACTCTTCAGCGAGGTTACCCTTGGATTTCCCGGGCTGGTTCCAGGAATCACAGGATAGCTGAAAGTATAGGCTTAGCCGTTCGTCGCTCACAGATGGTGGCAAAGTTCTCGATCGGTTGGCCCTCCATCATCTAATTCATGCATGAAATTATGGTGCTCGCCACTATAATGTGTACCAGTTCGTACCTCTGAACACGGTGTTATGCTCGCGATACGGCGGGTTTGTTTTCGGAAGGTATAACATTCTGGCAAAAGTTTGATCCTACATCTGTAGGTAACGTTATACAGCGATGAGGGTCTGCCTTATTACCCACAGCGTGAATTATGGTGTCTATTGCCAATACTGCTTAGCGTATTTACTCCCGGAATACATGGTTTGGCTCTCGGCGTAACAGGATAGGTGACGATATTGACTTCGCCGTGCGAATATCAAATAGGGTGGTAACGTTTTCAAAAGGAATGATCCTCGGTCTCCTAAATCATACATGAAATTAAGTTGCCCGTCATTATAAATGTATATTATCTTGCTTCTCTGAACACCAAGTCATACCCTCGATACAGCGGGTTTGCTTCTCAGAATGTACGGCCTTCGGTGAAAATGTAGATCCTATACCAATTGGTAACGATGTAGAACAGTGTGACCCTGCACTTTAATACTTGTACCGGGAATTAGGGCATTAATTCCATTTATATACAGCGGATTTTCTCCCAGAATACATTTTTTGATTCTCGGAATCACTGGATAGGACATGCTATTGACTGCCGTTCGACTCCCATGGACGGTGGTAGTTTTCCCCAAAGGTTTTGACCCTCAATATTCCATATCATGCATGAAATTAAGGTGTCCGTCTCTAAAATGTCTGCTTGAATATATCCATGAACACTAAGCAAGGCACTCACTGCAGAGGCGTGGTCTTCTCGGAAGACAAGGCCTTCGATAAAAAATTTGACTCTATACAAATTGATAAAGTTCTGCAACGATATGGCAACGATCTCGTGCTGTTTGACCATAGATCTTCTAATTCATAAATGAAGTTAAGGTGCACGTGACTCAAAGGAAGTCAAATTCCCTTCTCCGAACACGAAGTTATACTGTGGAAACGGCGAGTTTGCTTCTCCGCAGGTAACGCCATCGGTAAAGTGTTTCACTTTATACCAATTAGCAATGCTCGCAAGCGATTTGACGTTCTACTTTATTATTCAAACCGTGAATTAGGGTGCCTATTGATAATACTGTACAGAGGATTCACTCCCGGAATAAATGATTTGGTTATCTGAATCACAGGATAGGAGAAGCTATAGACTTAGACGTTCGAATCCCCAAGATGGTGAGAACGGTTTCGAACGGTTTGATTTCAGATTATATTATTCATACATGAAAATAACGCTTCCGCCTGTTAAAATATCTACTAATTAATTTTTCTGTACACTATGCATGACACTCGCTACAGCGGGTGAGGTCCGTCGAAGGCATGCTATCCGATAGAAGGTTTGAATATATACCACTTGGTTATGCTCTTGAACGGTTTGACTCACTACTTTAATATTCATAACGTGAATTAAGGTGTCTATTGCCAATACTGATCAGCGATATTTATTCCTGGAATGTCAGGCTTGACTCTCGGAATCAGAGGACAGGTGAAGCGATTGATTTAACCGTTCGAACATCAAACTGGGCGGTAAGATTCTCGAACGGTTTGGCCGTCGATCTTCGAATTTATTCATGAAATTCAGGTTCCCGTCCCTAAAATATAGAATAATTCGTTCCAATGAAGACGACTTTATACTCTCCATACAGCGGGTTAGATTCACGGCTGGTAAGGCTTCCGGTAAATGTTTTGACTCGATAGAAATTGGTAACGTTCTCAAATGGTTTGGCGCTATAATTTAATATTCAAGCCGTGAAATAACGTACCTAATACCAATTCAGTTCAGCGAATTTACTCCGGGTATACCTGGTTTGACTCTCGGAATCCCGGGATGCGTGAAGCTATTGACTTTGCAATTCGTCTCTCACAGAAGGGAGTAACTTTTTCGAGCGGTTTGACACTCCGTTTTCTAATTCATACATGATTGTAAGATGCCCGCCACTGAAACGAAGACTAGTTTCTTCCTCTGGACATAAACTTATACATACGATGAAGGCGCTGAGTTTCGTCGAAGATATGGCACTCGGCAAAACGTTTTACTTCGTACCAAATGATAACGCTCTCAAGCGGTTTGACGCTGTACTGTAATATTCAAACAGTGAATTAAGGTGTCTATCGCCAAGACTCTTCAGCGGACTTATTCCCAGAATACCCCGCTTGACTCTCCGAATCACGGGATAGGTGAAGTTACTGACAGACGCAGTTCGCCTCTCACGGTGTGTGGTAACGTGCTCGAGCTGTTTGACCCTCGATCTTTTTATTCCTGCATGACATTAAGGTGCTCGTCATTAAAATGTATATTCGTTCGTACCTCTGAGCACGGTGTTAGACTCTCGATACAGCGGGTTAATATTTCGGAGGGTAAGATCGCCGGAAAAACAATTGACTTTATAGCAATACGTGACGTTCTCAACGATTTAATGTTCTACTTTACTATTCAAACCGCTAATGAAGGTGTCTATTGGCAATACCCTGCCAAAACGTTACCCCCTTCTTTGAGAGTCTAACGGCTGTGTCAATACCTTCACCTGTCCTGAGATTCCGTCAGTCAAACCAGGTACTCTGGGAGTAAATCGGCTGAACCATATTGTCATAAGACACCTTTCTTCACGGTTTGAATATTAAAGTAGAGAGAGTTACCAATTGGTATAGAGTCAAACGTTTTATGGAAGTCCTTACCTTCTGAGAACAAATCCGGCTGCAGGGAGTGTCTTGCTTCGTGTTCACAGAAACAAATTAGTATTCATTACAGTGACGGGCACCGTGTCTTCATGCATGAATTAGAAGATCGAGTGTGAAACCGTTCGATGACGTTTTCACCATCTTTGCAAGTCGCACATCTAAGTCAATAGCTGCAGCTGTCCTGGGATTCCTAGAGGCAAATCATGTATTCCTGTAGTAAATACGCTGTATAGAATTGGCAATATACCCCTCTATTCGCGGTACCAATATTACAGTAGCGCGCCTAACTGTTTGAGTGCGTTGCTGTTTTCTATAAAGTCAAACGCTTTACTGGAAATCTTATACGCAGAAAGCATAACCTGCTGTGTCAAGAGTTTTACTTCGTGTTCAGAAAATTAAATTAGTACACATTACAATGGCGGCACATTAAATTCATGCATGAATTAGAACATCGAAGGTCAAACCCTTCGAGAACGTTACCACCATATGTGGTCCACGTAAGGCTATGTCAATAGCATCACAAATCCTATGATTCCGGGAGTCTAATCAGGTATTCCGAGGGAAAATCTGCAGCACAGTATGGGCATTAGGGACCCCATTTCACGGTATAAATGTTAAATTACACAGCCATTCCGTTGCCGAACGTTACCTATTGCTGTAGAGCGAAACTTTTAACCGAAGGCCTTACCTTCCAAGATGCCACCGCGCTGTATCGAGAGTACAATTTCGTGTTCAGGGAAGCAAATTATTCTTCACCTCTGTGACGGGTATCTTAGCTTCATGTAGGAATTAAAAGAATGGGGGCAAACCGTTCGAGAACGATACCGCATTCCGTGAGAGACGAACGGCTAAGTCAATAGCTTCACCTATCCCGTCATGCCGAGATGCACCCTCGTAACACCGAGAGTAAGCCCGCAGAAGAGTATTGGCAACTGACACCTTAATCAAGATTTGACTATTAAGGTCGATCATTAACGCGTTCTCGAGCATTTCCAATTGGTATAAAGTGAAACACTTTACCGATGGCCTTACCCTCGGCGGTAATAGCCACATTCGGCGGCTCGAGAGCATAACTTCGTGCTCACAGAGAGAAATTAGTATTAATTTTAGTGACGGGCATCGTAACATCATGTACGAATTAGATAATCGAGTGTCAGACCGCTCGAGATCGTTGCCATCTTCCGCGAGGTACGAAAGGCAAAATCAATAGCCTCAACCATCCTCCGATTCCGAGAGACAAGCCAGGTATTCCAGAAGTAAATCCGCTGAAAGTATGGGCCAGAGGCACCTTAATTCACGGTTTATATATTAAAGCAGATCTTCAAAACGTTGTAGAACATTACCAATTCATATAAAGTCAAAGTTTCACAGAAGACCTTACCCTCCATTAAATTAATCCACTGTATCGAGAGTATAACTTCGTGTTCAGAGAAAGAAGATAATTGTCATTTCAGTCACGGGTGCTTTAACTTCATGTATGAATTAGGAGATCGAGCGTTAAACCGCTCGTGAACGTTGCCACCTTCTGTGAGAGACGAACGGCTAAGAGAATAGCTTCACCTATCCAGAAATTCCGAGAGTCAAGTAAGGTATTCTGGAAGTAAATTCGTTGAAATGTATTGGGAATTGACAGCTCAATTGACGGAAGGAATATTATCATAGATCGTCAAACCGATTGAGAACGTTACCTATTGCTGTATATCAAAACTTTTAACTGAAAGCCTCACCGTTCAAGAAGTTAGCCCTCTGTATCGGGAGTATAACTCCGTGTTCGGAGAAAAAAATTCGTATGCATTTTCGTGTCCGGCACCGTAACTTCAAGAATGTATTATAAAGATTGTGTGTAAAACTCTGCGAGAACGTTCCCACCAACTTTGAGTATCGAACATCTAAGTCAATAGTTACACCTATCATGTGATTCAGAAAGCCAAACAAGGAATTCCGGGCGTAAAGCCGCTGAACAGAACTGGTATTTACACAGTACACCTTTATACAGTACACCTTATATCACGGCATGAATATTAAAGCCAAGCTCCAATCCATTTGAGAATGTTACCAATTTGTATCGATGTCAATCCTTTTACCGAAGGCCTTACCGTCGGAGAAGATATCCCGTTGTATCGAGAATATAGCTGTGTTTCTCGAGAAGCAAATTAGTGTACATATTAGTGACGTGCACCCTAACTCCGGGTATGAATTAAAATGTCGAGGGACAAACTGTTCGAGACCGTTATCACTCTCCTTGATAGTCGCACAGCTTTGACATTAGATTCACATATCCTGTGATTCCGAGGGTCAAACCAGGTATTACGGGAGTAAATACGCTAAACAGTTTTGGCATCAAACACCTCAATTCACGCTATGAATAATGAAGCAGACAGTGACATCGTTCTAGAACGTTACCTGACGCCATAGAGTCAAACTCTATCCCGAAATGTTAAGGTGCCCGTCACTAAAATGTCTAGTAATTTGTATCTCTGAACACGAACTTATATCCTCGATGCAGCGGATTATGTTCTCCGAACGTGAAGTATCAGGTAAATAGATAGTGCTTGTGCCAATTGATAACGTTCTCAAAGGGTGTTAAGTTCGAGTTTAATAATCATACCGTGAAATAAGGTTTCTATTGTTAATACCGTTCAGCGGATTTACTATTGGAATACACGGTTTGACTCTCGGAATCGCAGAATATGCGAAGGTGTTGACTTATCCCTCTGTCTCTCACAGAAGATGGCAACATTCTCAGGCGGATGAACACTCGATTTTCGAATTCATACATGAAGTTAAGGTGCCCATCAAATAAATGTTTACGGATTTGCTTCTCCGAACACGAAGCTATTCTCTCCATTTAGCGGGTTAGGTTCACGGAAAGTAAGGCCCTCTGTAAAATGTTTGACTCTATGCCAGTAGGTATAGTTTTACAACGGTATTATTCTGTACTGTACTATTCATACTGTGAATTAATGTGTCTATTGGCAGTACTGTAAAGCGGATAGACTCTCGGAATTCCTGGTCTGACCCTCGGAATAAGAAGGTCTGTAAAGCTATTGACATAGCAGTACGATTCTCAAAAAAGATGCTAAAGTTCTCGAACAGCTTGATTCACGATTTTGCTATTCATACGTGAAACTGAGTTGTCCGTCTGCTGAAATGTCTACTCATTTGATTCCGGGAAAACTAATATAGACACACGCTGCAGCGGGATAGATTCTCGGAAGGTAAGGTATTGCTTGAAAAGAATTACTTCATTTTAATTGATAATGTTGTCCGGCGTTTTGACTCCATGTATGAATTACACGATCGAGTGTCAAACCATTCGGAAACGTTACCACGTTCCTTAAAATCGATCGGATAAGACAGTAGTTTCACCTATCCTTGATTCCGCGAGTCAAGCCAGATATGCCTGGAGTAGATCCACTGTGCAATATTGGCTTTATGCACCCTATTTTACGGGTTAGGTATTAAAGTACATATTCTAACCTTTGTAGGACGTTACCTATTGGTATGTAGCAATAGGTTTTGCCGAAGGCCCTACTTTCTGCGAACGTGAAACGCTGTATCAAGTGTGTAACGTCGTGTTCAGAGATACGAGTAAGTACACATTTTAGTGCGGTACACCTTAATTTCATGTAGCAACAAAATGATCGAGTGTCATACCGTTGGCGGAAGTCACCTCCTTCCTTGTGTGTCGCACAGAGGTAAGTCAATAGCTTCACTTATCCTGCAATACCGAGAGTCACACAAGGTATTCCGGTATAAATGCCGCTATACAGTTTTTCAATAGACACCATAATTCATGGTATGGATATTAAAGTAGATAGTCAAGCCGTGGGAGAACAATACCAATTTGTATAATGCAATTCTATTTACCCAATACCTTACCTTCCAATAACCCAACCCGCTGCAACCATTGTGTTCCTTAGTTTTCACATAACCAAACTAGTATACATTTTAGCAGGTGGACACATTATATTTTTGCTTATATAGGAATATCGAGGGCAAACCGTACGAGAACGTTACCACCTTTCTTGACAGTCTACATTTTCGTCAATAGCTTCACCTATCCTGTGATTTCGAAAGTCAAACCATGTATTCCGGGAGTTCTTGCCCTGTACAGAATTGGCAATAGACACTTTAATTCAAAGTACGAATATCATATGACAGAGCCAATCTGTTGTAGAAAGATACGTATTTGTACAGAGTGAAAATACTAACATAAGCACTTGCCCTCCGAAAAGCTGACCCGCTGTATCGAGAGTATAACACCGCGTTCAGGGGTACGAACTTGTATCCAATTTAGTGACGAGCACCTTAATTTAATGAATGAATTAGAAGATCGAGAGAGAAACCTTTCGAGAACGTTACCACCTTCTGTGACGGACGAAGGATTAAGTCAATAGCTTCACCAATCCAGTGGTTCGGACAGTCAAACCAGGTATTGCGGGAGAAAGCCCGCTGAAGGGTTTTTGCAATAGATATCATAATTCGCGGTGTGAATATTAAAACATAGCGTCACACCGTGTGGGAACGTTACTAATTGCTATGAAGCCATACGTTTTACTGAAGGCTGTGCCTTCCGCGAAGCTGACCCGCCGTATCGAGAGTATAACTTCTTGTATCGAGATGAAAATTAGTTTACATCTTAGTGATGGGTTCCTTCATTTCATGTACGAATTGGAAGATCGAAGATCAATCCGTCCGAGAACGTTACCATCGTCTGTGAGAGACGGACGTCTAAGATAATCGCTTCACCTATCCAGTGATTCGCAGAGCCATATCAGGTAATACGGGAGTAAATCCGCTGAACTGTATTGGGAATCGACACCCTAGTTCTCGATATAAATATTAACGTACATAGTCTATCCCTTGTAGCATGTTACATATTGGTATATTATCTAACATTTTACCGAAGGCCTCACTTTCCGAGACCCAGAATCGCGGTGTCGAGAGAATAACTTTGTGTCCAGAGAAACAAATTAGTATACATTTTAGTGACGGGAACCTTAATTTCATTAATGAATTGGTAGGCTGCAAGGCAAACTCCTCCAGAATGTTACCACCTACTTTGAGAGTTGCACATATACGCGAATAGCTTCATCTATCCATTGTTTCCGAGAGTCAAATCAGGTATTCCGGGAGTCAATCCGCTGTACAGTATTGGCAATAGACTCCCTAATTTATGGTTTAAATATTAAAGTAGAAGGTCAATCTGTCGGAGATCATTACCAGTTCATATGGAATCATTTTATTTACTGAATACATTACCTCCGTATAACCTTACACTCTGTTGTGCGAGACATAGTTAGTGCTCACGGAGACAAATTAGTAGACATTATAGCAGCAGCACACTTTATTTTCATATATGAATGCGAATATCCAGAGGCAAAACATTCCAGAATGTTACCACCTTCATTCAGAATCGCACATCTATGAAAACAGCTTCCCCTATCCTGTGGTTCCGAGAGTCGCACCTGGTATACCAGGAGTAAATCCGCTGTACAGTAATTGCAATGGATACCTTAATCCCCAGTATGTATATTAAAGTAGAGCGTCAATCCGTTTGAGAACGTTACCAAGTGCTATAAAGTCAAATGTTTTACCGAAGGCCACACCTACTCTGAACATCACCGGCATCACCGAAAGTATAATTTCGTGTACAGAGAAAAGAAATAGTATTCTGTTCAGTGACGGGCACCTTAACGTCATGTATGAATTAGAAGGTCGCTGCTCAAACCGTTAGAGAACGTAACCACCCTCTTTGAGAGCCAATAGGACAATACCTTCACCTGTCGTCTGACTCCGAGTGTCAAACCAGGTAATCCGAATATAAATCCGTTGAAGAGTATTGGCAATGGACACATTAATTCACGGTTTGAATATTAATGTCACACGTCAAATCGTTGTAGAACGTCACCTATTCGTATAGAGTCAAACTACATACCGAAGGCCTATCGCTCCGAGAAGTCAAACCCACAATAGGAGTGCTATGCTTGATATTCTGGGAATGAAAATAGTAGACATATTTGCAGACGGGCACTTTATTCTCATGTAGGTGTAGCAAAATCGAGAGTCAAACTTCTCGAGAACGTTACCACCATATTTGTGATTCGAACGGCTATTTAAATAGCTTCACCTATCCTGCGATACCGAGAGACATTCCAGGAATTCCTAGCGTAAATCCGCTGACCTGTATTGGCAAACAGCCACCATAATTCACGGATTGAATATTAAAGTATAACGTAAAACCGATCGAGAACGTTACCAATTGCCATAATTTCCAACCTTTAACCGAAGGCCTTACCTGCTGTGAATCTTGCCCGCTGTACCGAGAGTATAACGAGGTGTTCAGAGGTACAAATGAGTATACATTTTAGTGTCGAGCACCGTGACTTCATGAATGAAATAGAAGATCGACCGTCAAAGCGTTCCAGAACGATACCACCTTCTTTGAGGATCGAACGGCGAAGTCAATACCTACACCTATTCAGCCATTCTGAGAGAAAGACTAGGTATTCTGGGAGTAAGTACGCTGTACAGTATTGGCATTAGACGTCCTATTTCACGGTATAAATATTAATGTGCAGAGTCAAACCGTTCTTGAATAATTCTTATTGGTGTAGAGTCCAACTTTTTACAGAAAGCCTTTCCTTCCGAGACGAAGACCAGCTGCATCGTGAGTATAACTTCGTGTTCAGGGATGAAAATTCATGTACACCTTACTTACGGGCACCTTTACCTCATGTATGATTTAGAAGATCGCAGGTCATTCCGTTCGAGAACATTACCACCTTCCTTGAAAGTCGAGCGGCTAAGTCAGTAGCGTTAACTATCCTGTGCTTGCGGGAGTCAAACCTGATACTCCCGGACTATATTCTCAGTACAGTGTTTGCAATATTCACCTTACTTCACAGTATGAATATTAAAGTAGAACGTCAAACCCACGGAGAAGATTGCTAATATGTATAAAGACCTGTATTCCCGAATAGATTCCCTTCTTTCAACATATTCCGCTGTATCGAGAATACAACTTCGTGCGGATGGAAACATATTAGTATACATTTTAATGACGGGCCCCTTATTTACCTATACAACAATCATGAGTACATCCTTTTGTGAACGTTGCCAGCTTCTTTAAGTGTCGAAAGGCTAATTTAACAGATTCACGTATCATGTGATCCCAAGAGTCAAACAAGGTAATTCGCGTCTAAACCCGCTGTGCAGTATTGGTATTAGACACGCAAGATCACGGTATAAATATAGAAGAACACGATGAATGCATTGTAGAACGCTACCTATTGAATATAGTCAGGTATTATAAAGACGGCCTTATTTTCCGAGATGCTAATCCGCTGTATCGAGATTATAGCTTCGTGCTCAGAGAAGCAAGACAGTATCAGCCTTAGTGACGGTCATAATAATTTCATACATGGATTAGAAGGTCGAGGGTCAAGCATTTCGGCATCGTCACCACATTCTTTGACAGCCTAACGGCTAAGTCAATGGCTTCGCCTATCCAGCGATTGCGAGAATCAAACCAGGTATTCCGGGCGTAAATCCGCTGAACAGTATCGGAAATACTCTACCGTAATTCTCGGTTTGAATATTAATCTTGAGCGTCAATCTGCATGAGAGCGTTACCAATTGATATAAAGTCAAACGTTTTACCGTAGACCTAACCGCCCGAAGATATAACCCGCTGTATACAGAGTATAACACCCTGCTCACAGGTACGATCTAGTATACATTTACTGACGAGCACCTTAATTTCATGCACGAAATAGAAGATCAATTGTCAAACGGTTCGAGAACGTTACCACGTGCTGTAAGTGTCGAAGGGCTAAGTCAATAGCTTCACCTTCCCGGTGATTCCGACAGTCAACTCGGGAAAACCGAGAGTACATCCACTGAAGAGTTTTGGCAATAGACTCCTGTATTCACAGTTTGAACATTAAAATAGATCGCTGAACCGTTTGTGAACGTTACCAGTTTTTATAATGTCAATGGTTTTACCGAAGGCCGTAGCATCCGCGGACCTCACCCGGTTCATGAAGACTATAACTTCGTGCCAGAGGATCAAATTAGTAAACATTTTTTTGACAGGGGCCTTAATTTCATTATGAATAAGAAGATCACGGTTCAAACCGATCGAGAATGTTACCACCTTCTTCGAGAGACGAACGATTAATAGCTTAATCTATCCTTGAGTCCGAGGGCCAAACCAGGTATTACGGGATTAAGTGCACTGTACAGTACAGGCAATAGACACCTTAATTCACGATATGAATATTAAAGCAGGCCGTCAACCCGTCGTAGATCGTTACGCACTGGTATAGATGCAAACATTTTATCGAAAGCCTTACCTTCCGTGAAGTAATCCCGCGCTACCGAGAGAACAACTTCGTGTTCAGAGGAAGACATTAGTATACATTTTACTGACTGGCACATTAATTTCATGTAAGAATTGGGAGATCGGGTGACAAACCGTTCCCGAACGTTACCACCTTCTTAGAGAATCGCACAGCTATGTCAATAGCTTCACATATCCTGTGATTCCGTGGGACAAAACACGTTTTCCTGGGTAAGTATACTGAACAGTATTGGCAAATGACACCTCAATTCACGGTATGAATATTAAAGCAGGCCGTCGAACCGATGTAGATCGTTACCAATCTCTACAAAGTCAAGCGCTTTACCGAAGACCTTACCATCCGAGAAGTTAACCCAATCTATCAAAAGTATAACTTCATGTTTGGAGAATCACATTTGTATGCGTTATAGTTATGGCATTATAATTTCTTGTAGGAATTAGAAGACAGTGGGTTAAACCATTCAAGACCATTGCAAACTTCTGTGATATTCGAACAGCTATGTCAATAGCTTCACATACCCTGTGTATCCGCGATACATACCAGGTATTCCCGGATTAAATGCGCTGTACAATATTGGCGTTACACGCCATACCTCCAGGTATAAATAATAAAGTACAGAGTGAAGCCGTTGTCGATCGTAACGAATTGGCATAGAGTCAAACGTTTACCGCAGGCCTAACCTTCCGATACCCTAACTTGCTGTATCGATTGTCTGAATTAATGTTCAAGCAAGCAACCTATTATTCTGTTTCCTGGCGGGTACCATCTTTTCATGTATGAATAATAAGGTCGATATGCATGCTGTTCCAGAACAATGCAACTTTCTGTTCGATTCGCACAAATAAGTCAATAGCTTCACATAGCCTGTGATGCCGTGCTTCGAATTAGGTATTCCGGGAGTGAATCCCCTGTTCATTATAGGCAGTAGGCACCTTAATTCACGAATTGAATATTCAAGGAGTCCGTCAAGCCGTTGCAGAACATGACCTATTCGTGTGGGGTTAATCTTATTACCGAATGCCTTACCCTCCTAAAAATATATCAGCTCTATCGCGAGCATACCACTATGTTCAGAGGTAGTAACTAGTATACATTTCAATGACCTCAATTTCATGCATGAATTAAAGGATCGAAGGTCATACCGCTCTACATCGTTGCGATTTTCTCTGAGACACGAACGGATAAGTCAGTAGCTTCACCTGCCCTGTGATATCGAGAGTTCAAACAAGCATTCCGGTCGAAATTCCTCTCTCCACCGCTAGGAAGTGTTGCCCTTCTGTAACGGCCTGTCCCTCGATATTCTAATTCATACACGAACCTACGGTGCCCGCCACAGAAATGAATACAAATTTATTTTTCTGAACACGAATTTATTCCCTCGGTAGAGCGGGTTAGGCTTTCTGAGGATATGGACTTCTGTAAAACGTTTGACTTTATACTAATTGGTATCGTTCCTAGACGTTTTGACGCTCTACTTTAACATTCAATCCGGGAATTAAGGTGACTATTGCCAATACTTCTCAGCGGATTTACTCCAGGGATACGTGGTCTGACCCTCAGAATGACAGGGTAGGTGAAGTTATTGACATTGCCGTTCGGATCTCAGAGAGGGGGGTAATGTTCGCGAACTGTTTGCCCTCGATCTTCTGATACATACATGAAATTGAAGTGGCGGTCACTAATGTCTTCCTCTGAACCCGAAGTTGTACTCTCGATAGCGCGGGTTAGCGTCTCTTGTCGGAAGGTAAGGCTTTCGGTAAAATGTTTGTATCTATACCAGTGGGTACCGATCTGCAACGGATTGACGGCCTGCATTAATAATCATATCGTGAATTAAGGTGTCTATTACCATTTCGCTTCAGCGGATTCACTCGTTAAATTCCAGGGTTGACTCTCGGAATTACTGGATAGGTGAAGCAATTGACTTAGCCGTTCGTCCCTGGCAGAAGGTCGTGTCGTTCTCGAACGGTTCGACCATCGATGCTGATATTTATGCACAAATAATTTGTGTCTATTCGCTATCAGTTCTATTAATTTGCTTCCGTGCACATTAAGCAGGACACTCGCTACCGCGTGTTAGGTTTTCGGAAGGTATGGTATTTTGTAAAAGGAATGACTTTATGCGCATTGGTAATATTCTCCGTCGGTTTGACTCTCTACATTAATGTTCATACCCTGAATGAAGGTGTCTGCTGCCAATTAACTTCAGCGTACTTACTCCTAGATTAACCGACTTGACTCTCGGTATCACAGGATACGTGACGCAATAGATCTACCCTACCGACACTAAAAGGCTGCGGTAACGTTCTCGATCGGTTTGACCCTCGATCTCCTAATTCATGCATGATGTTCAGGTGCTCGACACTAAAATGTATACTTGTTCGTAACCCCGAACACGGTGCTTTACTCTCGATACAGGGGGTCAGTTTCTCGGTGGGTAAGGAGTTTTGATGGAAATTTAATCCTACACGAATATGGAGCGTTGAACATCGGCTTGACGGCCTTCCTGAATATACATATCAAGAATTATGGTGCCTATTGCCAATACGCATCAGCGGATTTACTCGTTAAATACCAGGGGTAACTCTCGGAATCACAGGATAGGTGAAGCTGCTGGCTCAGCTGTGCTGCTTCTCGGGCCACGAAGTTATAGTCTCAGTACAGCTGGTTAGCTTCTCGAAGGGACCGGCCTTCGGAGAAAAGTTTGGCCATATAGCAATAGTTAGCGTTGCACATCTGTGCGACACTGCACTATAAAATTTGCACCGGGAAGTCGGGTTTTTAATGCCGATACTGTGCAGTAGATATACTCCCAGAGTGCCTTGTTTGACGCTCGCAACCACACGTTATGTGAAGCAATTGACTTAACCGTTCGACTCTCGAAGAAGGTGGGAACATTCTGAATCGGATTATCTCTTGATCTTGACATTCATTCATTAGAATGTGGAGTCTGTCTACTCGTATGTCGACTAATATGATTCCGTGAATAATATCCAAGGCACACGGCATAGCGCGTTATGTTCTCGGAAGGTAATGTATTCGGCAAAAAGAATGACATAGTACGAATTGGTAATGTTCGCTGGCGGTTTAACTCATTACTTTAGTATTCAAACCGTGAATTAATGTGTCTACTGCCCATACTGTTCAATGGATTTACTTGCGGAGCACCTAGTTTGTCTCTCGGTATCACAGTGTAGGTGATGCTATTGATGTAGTCCTTTTACACTCATAATAGGTGGTAACGGTCTCGAACGGTCTGATCATCGATATTTAATTCATACATGAAATTAAGGCGCCCGTCTCTGAAATGAATACTAATTCGACCCTCTGAACATCATGTTTTACTCTCGATACAGAGATTTAGTTTTTCGGAGTGTAAGGCATTTTGCAAGAAGTTTGACTCTACACTTATAGGTAATGTTCTAGAAGGGCTTGACGGCCTACTTCAATATTCAAACCGTGAATTGAGGTATCTATTGCCAATGCTGTGCAGCTCATTTAGTCCCGGAATATGTGGTTTGACTTTCGGTATCACCGGATATGTGAAGCTATTGACTCAGGCGTTCGACTATTAAATAAGGTTTTAACGACATCGAACGGTTTGACTCTCGATCTTCTATTTCATATTTGAATACAAGGTGTGCTTCTGCTATAATGTCTACTCAATTGTATACGTGCGCACTAAGCATGACACACGCAACAGCGGGTTAGATTCTCTTAAGGTAAGGTATTCGTAGAGAAGAATGACTTAATGCGAATAGGTATTTTTCTCCAACAGCTTGACTTATTACTTTGGTATTCAGACCGTGAATTAAGGTGTCTATTACAAATCCTTCCAGCAGATTTACTGCAAGCACTACGTGGTTTGACTCTTGGATTCTTGGAATAGGTCAAGCTAGTGACATAGCTGTTCGTCTCTCAGAGAGAGAGTGGTAACGTTCTCGAGCGATTTGACCCTAGATCTTCTAATTTATAGATGAAGTTACGGTGGCCGTCATTGAAATGAATACCGATTTCATTATCTGAACACCAAGTTATACCCTTGATGATGCGGGTCAGTTTTTCAGAGGTAGGGCCATCGGTAAAGTGTTTGACTTTACAAGAACAGGTAACGTTCTCAAGCATTTTCACGCTCTGCTTGAATATTGAAACCGTGAATTATGATGTCCATTGCCAATATCCATCAGGGGATATACTCCTGGTATACCTAGTGTGTCTCTTGAAACCACAGGATAGGTGAAGCTATTTTGTTCTATGTGCGAATTCACGACGAAGGTTGTAACGTTCCCGAACGGTTTGACCCTCGATGTTCTATTTCATACATGAAATTAAAGGTCCCGTTCCAAAAATGTATACCAAACTGTTCGTCTAAGCATGAATTCATATCCTCGCTACAGCGGGTGTTTTTCCTTGGAAGGGAAGGTCTGCTGTATAAGCTTCGACTACATCGCAAGTGATAACGGTCTCGAAATGTTTGACTCTCGACATCATTCACCGTACCGTGAAAAAAGATGTCCTTTGGTAATACTGCACAGTGGATTGACTACAGGAACACCTGGTGAGACTCACGTAATAACAGGATATGTGAAATTGTGGACTTAGCCGTAGGGTTCCGACAAAAAGGTGGTATCGTTCACGGAAGGCTTTATTCCGGTCTTTCCTATTCATATATGCAATTATGTTGTACGTCTGCTAAAATATCTACTAGTTTGATTCTTTGAACACAAAGGTAGACAATGGTAGACAAGGTTCTGGGAAGATAAGTTATTGGATACAGCGTTTGACGTTATACCAACTGTTAACGATATCAAACGGTTTGATGCTCTACTGTAATATGCAAACCGTGTATTAATGTGTCTATTGCCAATGCTGTTCAACTAATTAACATCGGGAATGCCTGGTTTGACTTTCGGAATCACAGGATGGGTGAAGCTATTGACTTAACCGTCTGATTCTCTGGACTCGTGGTAACGTTTGGAAACGGCTTAGTGCTAATGACACTAAGTTGTATAATACTTTGTCTCTCTGATGGCGAGGTTATACACTCGATGCTACGAGTCAGCTTCTCGGAAACTAATGTGATCCGTCGTGAACCTACCTGGAAAACACCGTTGCTCTTCTCCATCAGCCGAGCTTATAGTGCCAGATACGAATCGGTCACTGTATTTCCTGGACTTTCCCTGTTTGAAAAGGTCCTATTGTTTAATTGCTAAGAACGGCACGTAGTTCGAAACCCTACTTTAGCGAATGTAGGCTTTGGCACCGAGAGCTTGGCTGACAATGGGTCAGAGATAGGACCACTTGCGCTTCCCTGGTAGACGAACCCAGGTCCTAGTGCCGGGCCATAAATGTCGATTGGCCCCATAAACAGAAACATTTTCGATCACCACGCTCGGGTGACTAATAACTCCGGCATTCACCTTGTAGGAGAGGGGTTCGCTTCACCACTGTCTCACGTGGAAGGACATTTCTCCCTTCAGGAAATCCGAACTGCCGATCGAGGGGAAGCCACCCCTGTTTTGCCCACTCCATGTTTATCCCAGCCGCATCATGGAAAATCGTGGAGATGGTTTGAAAGTGCTTCCGAAATCGGAGAAGCAACAGAGTGTATACAAGATAAGTCGTGTCTACGAGGAAAGTGTTTATATTACGAGCTGAGTCTACGAGTACATATTACTCAGTCATTATAAGTCGAGTCTGCGAGGACCCAGTACGTGAGTTATCATCAGTATCAGTATCAGTATTCGTTCAGAACGTGTCACTAAGTCGGTACGCACGTTATTAAGGGGAGTCGAGTCCGCGTGTCTACATTAGTCTACTACTCTTCAAAACGTCGATGACAATGGAAACAGTTGCTCCATATTTATTTGGCGGGCAACGCGTGTCGTAGTTACGCGACGGATTTACAGCCCGTCGGACTAACGAAAGTCGAACGTGACACGACACAATGCCTTCGGAAGAATGTAAGACTCTATACCAATAGGTAACGCTGCACAACTGTGTGACACTGTACTTAAATATTTATACCGGGATGTAGGGTTTTTAATGTCTACACTGTTTAGCGGATTAACTCCCAGAGA
Source organism: Euglossa dilemma (assembly GCA_002201625.1). Classification (NCBI taxonomy): domain Eukaryota; kingdom Metazoa; phylum Arthropoda; class Insecta; order Hymenoptera; family Apidae; genus Euglossa; species Euglossa dilemma. Next base: position 28,970 of record NIJG01000841.1, on the reverse strand, counting down.
ACCTGGTTTGACTCTCGGAATCACAGGGCACGTGAAGGTATTGACATTGCCGTTCGACCCACAAAGGAGTGTGGAACGTTCTGAAACGATTTGTCTGTCGTTTTGTTATTCATACATGAAATTAACATGTCCGACAGCTAAAATGTATAGTGATCTGTTTCCGCGAACATTAAGCACGGCACTCGCTAAAGCATGATATGTCCTCTTACGATACTGTGTTCGGTAAAGAGTATGACTTTACACGAATTAGTACTGTTCTCAGATGCTTGGACTCTGTACTTCAATATTCATACCGTGAGTTATGGTGGCTTCAGCGGCTGTTCACCAGGGGTACCCTTTGTGACTCTCGGTATCACAGCATAGGTGAAGCTATTGACTAGCCCTGTGCGAAACTCAAGAAAGGTCGTAACGATCTCCAGCGGCTTGACCCTCGATCAACATATTCGTACATGAAATTAAGGTGCCCCGCAATAAAATGTGTATTAATCTATATATCTGAACACGAGGTTACTCTCTCGATGAAGCGGCTGATGTTCGCGGAAGATAAAGCCTTCGTTAAAACATTTTACTTTATACAAGTAGGTAACGTTCACACGAGATTTGCCGTTCTACTTTAATATTCAAACCGGAAGGTGAGGTGTCTATTTCCAATACTGTTCAGCCGATTTACCGCCGGAATACCTGGTTTTCCTCTCCGAATCCCAGGATAGGATAACATATTGACTTTGCCGATCGTCTCTTATAGAAGGTGGTAACGTTCCCGATCGGTTTGACCATCGATATTCAAATTCAAAGATGAAGGAAACGTGTCCGTCACTGAATTGAATACTAATTTCATTCCCTGAAAACGCAGTTATACTCTTGAAACCGCGAGTTTTCTTCTCCGAGTGTAAAGCCATCGGTAATGTATTTGCCATTATACCAATTGGCAATGCGCTCAAAGGGTTTGACGCTTTACATTCATATTCAAACATTGAAATAAGGTCTCTGCTGGCAATAAATTCAGCGAACTAACTCTCACATTTCCCGGGTTGATTCTCGGAATTACGGGATGGGTGAAGCTATTGACATAGCCGTTCGACTCTCGAAACACGTAGCTATGCTCTCGATAGGACGGGTTGGTATCTCGTACGGTAAGGCATCGCGTAAAAAGTTTGGCTTTATAGAAATTGTAACATTCTCACGCCGTGTAACGCTCTATTTTAATATTCAATCCGCGAATTAAGGTACCTATTGCCAAAACTGTACAGCGCTTATTGCTCCGGGAATATCTAGTTTGACTTTTGAATCACAGAATGTATGAAGTTATTGACATACCCGTTTAAATATCAAAGACGGTGGTAACTTTCTCGAGCGGTTTGACACTTGATCTTCTTATTCATAAAGAAATTAGGGTCCCCGTCACTAAAGCGTTTACTAATTTCATCCACCCAATACGATGTTATATTCAAGATGAAGCGAGTGAGGTTTGCGGAAGCTACGGCCTTCGGAAAAGGTTCGACTTAATAAAAATTGGTAAAGTTCACAAACGGATTGACGCTCCATTTTAATATTCAAACCGTGAATTGATGTGTCTATTGGCAATACTGTTAGCGGATTTGCTCCATCAATACCTGTGCTGACTCTCCGAATCACAGGATATGTGATGCTATTGACTTAGCAGTTGGACCCTCATAGAAGGTGGCAAATTTCTCGAGGGGTTTGACACTCGATATACAAAATCGTACACGAAATGAAGTTGCCCGTCACAAATGTGTATAAGAATTTGCTTCCCCGAGAGCGAAGTTATACTCTGGATACCGGGGGTAAGCTGCACCGATGGAAAGGCTTTCGGTAAAGTGTTTGAGTTTATAGCATTTAAATACGTTCTCACACGGTGTGACGCTCTATTGTAATATTCATTCCGCGAATTTGTGTATCTATTGCCAATTCTGTTCAGCGTATTTACTCCCGCAATACTTCCTTGACACTCGAAATCGCAGGACACGTGCAGCTTTTAACATAGCAGTTTGAGCATCATAGAATGTTGTGACGGTCTCGTACTGTTTTACACTCCACCTCCTAATTTATGCAAGAAATTAAATTGCCATCTCTATAATGTAAACTAGTAGGATTCCCTAAACACGTAGTTATACTCTCGATAGAATATGTTGCTTTCTAGGAGGGTAATGTCTTTGGTAAAAGGTTTGACGTTATACTAACTGGTAACGTTGTCATACGGTTTGGTGCTCGACATTAATATTCATACCGTGAATTGTGGTGATCATTGAAAATAGTGAACAGCGCATTCACTCCAGGAATACCTGGTCTGTCCCACGGAATCGCAGGATAGTTGCAGTTATTGACTTTGGCGTTCGACTCAGAGAGAAGGTGGTAACGTTCTCGACAGGTTTGACCCTCGATCTTCTTATTCATGTATGATATTAAGGTGCTCGTCACAGAAATGAAAAATAATTTGTTTCTCTGAACACGAAGTTATATTCTCGATCATGCGGGTGTTATTCGCGGAAGGTAGCAACATCGGTAAAAACGTTTGACTTTATAGCAATTGGTAACTCTCTCAAACGGTGTGACACTCTTCTTTAATATTTCAACCGTGAACTCAGGTGTCTACTGCCAACACTGTTTAGCGGTCTTACTCCAGGAATACGTTGTTTGACTCTCGGAATCGCAGGATAGGTGATGCTTATATTTTCGAATATCATAGATGGTGGGAACGGTCTCGAACTATTTTACTCTCGATCTTCCAAGTCCTACATGACGTTAATGGGACCATGACAGAAATTAACCTTAATTTATTTTCTTGAAAACGAGGTTATACTCTCGAAACGCCGAGTTTGCTACTCCGAGGGTAAGGCCATCGTTAATGTGTTTGGCATTATACCAACTGGCCGTGTTCTCAAACGGTTTGACGCTTTAATTTTTTATTCAAACCGTGAATTAAGGTGTCAATTGACAATACCGTTCAGCGGGCTTACTCTCGGTTTTCAAAGTTCCCTCTCGGAATGACGGGATAAGTGAAGCTGTTGACTTAGCCGTTCGTCTCTCACTGAATGTGGTAACGTTCTCGAATGGTTTGACCCTCGACCTTTTAATTCATACATGAAGTTATGGTAACCGTCACAGAGATGAAGACTTATTCCTTTCCCTGAACACTGAGTTATACACTCGAAACGGTTGGTTGGCTTCTCCAATTGTAAGCACATCGGTATAGTGTTTGACATTATACCAATTTTCAATGCTCTCAAACGGTTGCACGCCCTACTTTTTTATACCAGCCGTGAATTATGATGTCTATTGGCAATACAGCTCAGCTAATTTACTCCAGGAATACGTGGTTTGACGCACCGAATCACTGGAGAGTTGAAGCTATTGACTTTGCCGTTCGTCTCTCAAACAAGGCTGAAACGCTCTCGACCGGTTTGATACTCGATCTTCTAATTCGTGCATGAAATTATAGTGCTCCTCTAATATGATCTTCTGAACACGAAGTTGTACTCTCGATGATGCGGGTGAGGTTCGCGGAAGGAACTGTAGAACGTTTGACTTTATAGCAATGGGTAACGTTCTGAAACGGATTGAGGCTCTACTTCAACATTGAAGCAGGGAACTATGGTATCCTTTGCCAATACTCTTCTGCGGATATACTACTGGTATGCCTAGTGTGACTCTCCGAACAACAGGATAGGTGAAGCTATTGTGCTATATGTGCGATTTCACGAAGACGGTGGTAACGTTTTCGAACGGTTTCATCCTCGACCTTCTCATTCATGCATGAAATTACGGTGCCATACACAGCAATGTGTACTAATTTGTATCTCTGAATACGAAGTAATACTCTACATACGTCGGGCTAATTCTCGGAGAAACAGGTGTTCTGTAAAACTTTTGACATCATTCCAATATGTAACGGTCTACAAATTTAGACTGTGTACATTAACATTCACACATGATGTTAAGGTGTCCGTCACAGAAATGGAGACCGACTTCTATTTCTGAACACGAAGTTATACTTTCGACACAGCCGGTTCGTTGTTCAGGGGATGAGGTCATCGGTAAAACGAATGACTTTAGAGCAATTAGTAACTATCTACACCAGTTTGACGGTCTACTTTAATATTCAAACCATGAGTTAAGGTGACAATTGCCAATACTGTTCGGCACATTCGCTCCAGGGATACGTGGTTTGACTGTCGGAATCACTGGAAAGGTGCAGCTTTTGACTTAGCAGTTCGTCTCTCACAGGAGGTGGTATTGCCCTCGAACGCATTGACTCTGGATTTCCCTATTCTTACATGCCATTATGTTGACCGTCTTCAAAAATATCTACTAATCTCTTTCCTTCAACACTACGGTAGATAATCGCTAGTTCGGAGTTTGTACTAGCAAGATAAGTGATACGATAGAACGTTTGACTTTGTACCAGTTGGTATCGTTCTCAAACGATCCGACGATCTACTTTAATATACAAACTGCGGATTAAGGAATGCATTGCCATTACTGTACAGTGGATTTACTCCTGATGTACCTGGTGTGAATCCTGAAATCACAGGATAGGAGAAGCTAATTCCATAGATGTGCGATTCTGAATGAAGGTGGTAACATTCTGGAATGGTTTGCCACTGGATATTCGCATTCATATATGAAATTAAGAGCCCCGACACTAATATGTATACTAATTTGTTTCGCTGTATACGAAGCAACACACTCCCTGCTGCCGTTTCCCAAACCGTTTCACGCTCTACTTTGATATTCAAACCGTGGACGAATGTGTCTATTGCCAATACTGTTCAGCTGACTTCCTCCTCGAATTCCAGGCTTGACTCTCGGAATCACGAATATAGGTGAAGCTATTGACGCAGTCGTTCTACTCTCGAAGAAGCTGGTAGCGATCTCGAACTGTCTGACACTCGATCTTCTAATTCGTAGATTAAACTAACGATCACAGCACTTAAATATTTACTAATTGGATTCTATGACCACGAAGTTATACCAACGATACTGCGGGTTATACTCTCGGAAGGTAAGGCATCCATTGAAGAGTTTTACGGTATTCCAATTAGTAGCATTCTCGATTGCTTTGACGCTCTACTTTAATATTTGTACCGAGGATTAAGGTGTCCATTGCCAATAGTGTACTGCGAACATACACCAGGAATACCTGGCATGACACTCGGAATCGCAGGATATGTGAAGCTATTTACATACCCTTTCGACTCTCCCTGAAGGTGGCAACCACCGCCAATGTCATGACACTCGATCTGCTTTTTCGTACTTGAAATTATGATGCCCTTCACTTAAATATATACTAATATGATATTCTGAGCAGGAATTTAAACTCTCGATACAGCTTCTCGGAACTTCGGTGAAAAATTTGTTTGTATAGCAATGGGTAACGTTGTAGAATGGCTTAACAATGTCCTTCAGTGTGCATAAAGGGAAATTGCGTAACTGTTTACAATACAATGCTGCGGGTTAAGTCGCGGAATACCTGATTTGTCTTTCGGAATCGTGGAATAGGTGAATCTCTTGATATAGCCGTCCGACTCACGACGATGGTGGTAAAGATCTCGAACGGTTTCATACACGACCTTCTAATTCATACATAAATTTAAGGTTCCCGTCTCTAAAATGTCTACTTACATGTTTCCATGAACACGAATCAGAGCACCTCCTGCAGAGTGTCGGTTTTCCCGGAAAGTAAGGCCTTCGGTAAAGAGTTTGACTCTATGCAAATAGGTAAAGTCTTGCTACGCTTTGACGTTCTACATTAATATTGAAACCGTGAGTTGCTGTGTCTAAGGTCAATATTGTACAGCGGATTAGCTCCCGGAATACCTGGTTTGTCACTCGAAACCACAGGATTGGTGAAGCTACTGACTTAGCCGTTCGTCTCTCACAGGAGGTGACAACGTACTCGAACGGTTTGACCGCCGATCTCCTTAATCATATGAATCTATAGTCCCCGTCACTGAAACGTATATGTTTCCCTAAACACGAAGCTATACGCTCGATACGGAGGGTTACCCTCTCAGACGGATAGGCCTTCTGTGACAAGTTTGACCCTACACCAATAGGTAACGTGTTAGAACGGTTTGACTGTGCAATGTAATGCCTATGCCGTGAAATAGGGTGTCTAATGCCAATACTGTTCTGCGGATTGAGTACCGGAATACCTTGTTTGACTTTCGGTATCACAGAATATGTGTAGCTAATGACTTAGCCGATCGATCCTCCAAAACGGCGGCAACGGCCTCGAACAGATTGTGTCTCGATTTTGTTGTTCGAATATGAAAATACGGTGTCCGTGTGATCAAATATCTACTGAAATGATTCGGCGACCACTAAGAAAGACACTCCCCACAGCAGTTTATGCTTCTCGGAAGGAAATTCCCTCGGTAAAATGTTTGATTCTATACGAATGGATAACGATCTACAACAGCTTTATGCTCTACTTTAATATTCAATCCCTGAATTAAGGATTAATAGCCAACTTGGTTCTGCGGATTTACTCCCGATATACGTGATTTGTCTATCGGAATCACAGCACAGGTGTAGCTTGTGATTCAGGAGTTCGATGCACGAAGAGGTTGATCACGTTCTCGAACTGTCTATAATTCCTTCCTTTAATACATATATGAAATTAAGGCCCCCGTCACTAAAATGTATACTAACTTGCTTCTGTGAACACGATGTTATACTCAAGATACAGCGGGTCAGCTTCTCGAAGGTAAGCGCTTCTGTGAATCGTTTGACTCTGTAGCAATAAGTAACATTCTACAACGGTTTGGATCTGTAGATTAATATTCATACTGTGAATTATTGTGTCTATTATCAATACCGTTCAGCGGATTTACTCCAGGATTACCTGTCTCCGATAGACGAACCAGGTGTACCGGGAGTAAATCCACTGAAGATTTATGGTAATAGACACCTTTCTTCAGGGTTTGAATATTGAAATGGAGCACCAAACCGTTTGAGATCGTTACCAATTGCTATAAAGTCAAACAGTTTTACGAAGGACATACCCACCGGAAAATTAACCCGCTGTAACGAGAGTATAACTTCGTGTTCAGAGTATCAAATGTGTATGCATTTTAATGACCGGACCTTTATTTTATTATGAATAATAACGTCGACGGTCGAACCGTTAGAGAAAGTTTCCATCTCCCTTGAGATATGAACGGTTATGTCAATAGCATCACGGATCCTGTGATTTCAAAGTAAATTGACATATTCCGGGAGTAAAAGCGCCGTACGCAATTGACAAAAGATACCTTAATTCGCGTTGTGAATATTAAAATATAGCGTCACATCTTGTGAGAGTGGAACCAATTGCTACAAAGTCAAACATTTTACCGAATGCATTACCGTCCCCGAAGTTATCGCGCCTTATCGAGTGTATAGCTACGTGTTGAGGGAAGCACAGTAGTAAACAATTTTGTGTCGGCAACTTAATTTCATGTATGGTTGTGAATATCGGGGTGCAAACCCTTCCGTATCGTTACGACCTTCTATGAGTATGGTACACTTAAGAAAATAGCTTCACCTGTAAAACTGATTCCGAGAGTCACACCAGGTATATCAGGAGTAATTGCGCTGTATACTGTTGGCAATGGACACCATGATTCCCGTTTTGAATATTAAAGTAGGACGTGAATCCGTTTGAGAACGTTACCACATAGTGTAGAGTGAAACGGTTTACCAAAAACCTTAACCTGCGTGATACTAATACGCTGTCTCGAGAGTATAAATTCGTGATCAGAGATACAAAATAGAATACAGTTCGGCAACGGTCACCTTAGTTTCATGTATGAATTAGAAGATCTGGTGTCAAACCATTCCAGATCGTTACCGTCTTGTTTGGGAGTTGAACGTCTGAGACAATAGCTTCAGCTATTCTGTGATTCCGCAGAATAAAACCTGGTATTCCAGGAGTAAATACGCCGTGCAGTATTGGCACTAGTAACCTTAATTCACGGATTGAATATTAAAGTAGAACGCCAATCTGCTTGTCTGCGTCACCAATTGGTATAATGCTAAACGTTTTACTGAAGACCTTACCCTCGGAGGACCTATCCCGCTGTATCGAGAGTATATCATGGTGTTCAGAGAAGAAAGTAGTATACATTTTATTGACGGGCATCATTATTTCATGTTTGTATTAGAAAATCAAGGATCAAACCGTTCGGGAACGTTTCTACGTTCATTGACGATCGATCGGCTAAGTCAATAGCTTCACCTATCCTGCGATTCCGAAAGTCAAACGAGGTATTCCGCCAGTAAATGCGCGGAACAGTTTTGGCCCTAGACACCATAATTGATGGATTCAATATAAAAGTAGAGAGTCGAACTTTATGAAATCGATGCCAATTGGCATGAAGACGTTCATTTTACCGAACACATAACCTTTCGAGAAATTAACCCGTTGTATCGAGAGAATAACTACGTGTTCAGGGAAGTCAATTAGTACACATTTTAGTGACGGGCACGTTAATTTCTGGTACGAATTGGAAGATCGAGGGTCAAACCCTTCGAGGGCGTTACCACCTTCTGCGTGAAACGAAGGGCTAAGACAAAAGCTTCACCTATCCAGTGATTCGGAAAGTCAAACCAGTTATTCCGGGAGTAAATCCGCTGAACACTATTGGCAATAGACACCTTAATTCATGGTTTGAATATTAAAGCAAAATGACAAACCTTTGTAGAACGTTATCTATTCGTATAGAGTCTAATATTTTGCCGAGAGCCTAACCTTCGGAGCCGCTAACCCGCAGTATCGAGAGTATATCTTCGAGTTCAGAGGATGAATATTGTGAACATTTTTGTGACGGGCACCTTAATTTCATTATGGATGTTAAGATCGACGGTCAAGCCCTTCGACAAGGTTACCAACTCCTGTGAGGTACGTATGTCTATGTGAATAGATTCACTTATGCTGAAATTCAGAGATTCAACTCAGATAATGCGGGAGTAAATCGGCTGTACAGTATTGGCAATAGGCACCTTAATTCATGGTTTGAATACTAAAGTAGAGCGTCAAACCGTTCGAGAGCGTTACCACCTTCTGTGGAGACGAACGGTTAAATCAATAGAATCACCTATCCGATGAATCGGAGGGTCAAACGAGTTAATGCGGGCCTAAATGCCGAGTAAAATATTGGCAATAGACACTATAGTTCAAGATATGTATATTAAGGCAGACCGCCAAACCGTTATTGAACGTCATCTAATTGTATAGAGTCAAACCTTTTACAGAAGGTCTTACATTCCGATAAGATGACCCGCTGTATCGAGAGTATGACGTAATGCTTGGGTAAGCATATTATTATACATTTTAGTGACGGGCACCATAATATCATGAACGAACAAGAAGAACGATCGTCAAACCTCTCGAGAACGATACCACCTTCTATGAGTGTCGTACGGCTAAGGCAGTGGCTTAACCTATCACGTGATTCCGGGAGTAAAACCAGGTATTACGGGGTTACATCCGCTGAGCAGTATTGGCAACAACCACTTCAGTTTACTGTTCGAATATTAATTTACAGAGTCAAACAGTTGTACAACGATACATACAAGTATAGAGTCAAACTTCATACTCAGGGCTTTACACTTCGAAGTACTGACTCGCTGTATCGTGTGTATAACATGGTCTTCAATGGGACGAATTCGTAGACATCCTGGTATCGCGCACCTCAATTTCATGCATCACTTTGGAGATCGAGTGTCAAACCATCCGCATGCGTTACCACCTAGCTTGAGAGTCGAAAAGCTAAGTTAATAGCTTCACCTATCCCGTGATTCCGAAAGTCAAACTAGATATTCCGAGAGATAATCCGCTGAACAGTAATTGGCAACAGGAACATTAGGTGACGGTTTTTGAACTAAATTAGAGTGTCGATTTATCTGAGATGGTTTCCAATTGGTACAAAGTCTCACTCCTTACCGATCACCTGCCCTCCCAAAAACTAACCCGCTGTATCGAGATTATGACTTCATGTGAAAGAAAGTAAGCTAGTATACCCTTTAGTGACGGGCACATTAATTTCTTGTATTTATTAGAAGATACAGTATCAAACAGTTCGAGAAAATTGCCACCTTCTTTGAGTGCGGAAAGGGTAAGTCAATAGGTTCATAGATCCTGTGATTCTGAGAGTCATACCAGGTATTCTGGGGGTAAGTCAGCTGATGTGTTTTGGCAGTTGACACCATAGTTCACGGTTTGAATATTACCGCAGAACGTCAGACCGTTTGAGAGCGTTACCAATTCGTATAAAGTCAAACACATTAGCGATGACCTTACCCTCGGTGCAGCAAACTGGCCGTTTTGAGGGTATAACTTCGTGTTCATAGAAAAATATTAGTGTTCATTTCGGCCACGGGCACCTTTACTTCATGTAGGAATCAGAAAAGCGACCTTCAAATCGGCCCACAACGTTCCCACCTTCATCGAGAGCAGAAATTCTAAATCAGTAGCTGTACCTATCCTGATATTCCGAAGGTCAAACAAGGTATTCCTGGTGTGAATCCGCTGTATACTACTAGGAATGGACAATTTTAATTCACGGTATGAATATTAAGGTATAGCGCCAAACCTTTGTAGAACTTCACCTACTGGTTTAGAGTCAAACTTTATACAGAAAGCCTTACCTAGCTCGAAAGAGACCCGCCGTATCGAGAGTATAACTTCGTCATCAGAGGCATATATTAATATATATGTTAGTGGCAGCACCTTAGATTCACGAATGAATTACAAGGTCGAGGGTCAAACCGTTCGACAACGTTACTACCTTCTTAGAGAGACGAACGGAGATGTCAATAGCTCCAGCTATCCTGAGATTCCGAGATTCAAACCAACTATTGCAGGAGTAAATTGGCTGAGCAGTATTGGTAATAGACACCTCAGTTCACGGTTTGAATATTAAAGAAGAGCGCAAGACTTTTGAGTGCGTTACCAATTGCTATGAAGTCGAACGATTTACAGTAGACATTACCTTCCGCGAATATCTGCCGCGACATCGAGAGTGTAACTTCGTGTTCAGAAAATGAAATCAGTATTCATTTCAGTGACGGGCCCCTTAGCGTTATGTAGGAACTAGAAGGTCGAGGGTAAAACATTTCGAGACCGTTACCACCTTGTATGATATTCGGAATCCTAAGGGAATAGCTTCACTCATCCTGTGTTTCCGAGAGTCATACCAGGTATTCCTGTTGTAAGTCCGCTGATCAGTAATGGCAATAGGAACACTACATCCCGGTTTGAATATTAAAGCAGGCCGGCAAACCATTGTAGAACGTTACATATTGGTATAGTGCTAAACACATTCCAGACAGCCTTACCTACGGAGAATTCAATCCGCTGCTTCGAAAGTACATCTTCGTGTCTACAGAAGCTAATGAGTAAACATTTTCGCGACGGCGACATTAATTTCAAGTATGAGTTTGATGATCGGGTGTCAAACATTTCGGAAACGTTACCTCCTTGTTTGATTGTCGGACGGCTAAATCAATAGCATCACCAATCCTGTGGTTGAGGGAGTCAAACCAGGTATTCTGGGAGTAAATACGCTGTACAATATTGACCTTGGACACAGCAATTCACGGTTTCAATATTAATGTAGATCACCTAAGCGTTGCAAGTCTTTACCTATTTGCACAGAGTTAAACTCTTTACAGAAGGCCTTACCTTCCGGGAAAACTGACCCTATGTAGCAGGTGCTCTGCTTCGTGTTCATGGAAACATATCAATAGACATTTTAGAGATGCGCACCTTGGATTTATGTATGAATCAGAATGTCGGGTACGAAACTGTTCGTGAACATTACCACCTTCCTGGAGAGTCCAAGAGCTAAGTCAAAATCTTCCCATATCCTTTGATGCCGAGAGTCAAACACGGAATTCCTCTAGTAAATCCGCAGAAAAGTATTGACTATAGACACCGTAATTCACGGTTTGAATATTAGAATTCAGCGTCAAACATTTTGTGAACGATACCAACTGATATAAAGTGAAACGTATTACCGAAGGCCGTTCCATCCGCGAGCATCACAAGCTTCATCGAGAGCATAGCTGCGAGTTCAGGGGATCAAATTTGTAATCATTTTAGTGCCGGGGACCTTAATTTCATTATGACTGAGAGGATCGAGTGTCAAAAAGTTCGAGATTGTTGTCACCTTCTGTGAGAGTCGAAGGGCTAAGTAAATAGTAATTGCGCTGTGAAGTATTGGCAATAGACACCTCAATACACGGTTTGAATATTAAAGCAGGCCGACAAGCCCTTGTTGAACATTACATACTCTTTCGATACCAGTAACTATCGTTCAACAACGGTTTGACCCTGCACTGTTGTATATATACCGTAAAATTGAGTGTCCAATGCCAACAGTGTCCCTCGCATGTACTGGCGGAGTACCTAGTTCTCTTTAGGTATCCGAGGATAGGTGAAGCTGTTCACTTTGCCGGTCGTCTCTCACAAAAGGTAGCAAACTCCTCGAGCGGTTTGTCGCTCGATCTTCTAATTCATACATGAAAATAATGTGCCCGTCACTGAAATGAATATTAATTTCCTTCTCTGAAGACGAAGTTATATTCTCGATTTCGCGGGTGATGTGAACGGAAGGTAGCGCCTTCACTAGAACGTTTGACTGTGTGGCAATTGGTAACGTTCTCATACGGTGTGGCGCTCTATTTAAACATTCAAACCATGTTCTCTGTTGTCTATTGCCAATACTGCTCAGCCGATTTACTCCCAGAGTACCTGGTTTGACCCTCGAAATCACAGGGTAGGAGAAGCTATAGACCTAGCCGTTCGTCTCTTACAGAAGGTGATAACGTTCTCGAACGGTTTGACCGTAGATCTTCTAATTCATACATGAAGTTAATGTGACCGCCACTGAAAAGGAGACTGACTTCTCCCTCCGAACACGATGTTATGCTCTCGATGCAGCGGGTGATGTTCTGGGAAGGTATGGCCATCGGCAATATTGATACTCTGTACGTTAATATTAATACTATGGATTAAGACCTATTGCCAATAATATTCAGCGGATGAACTATCGGTATCCCTGGCTTGACCCTCTGACTCAGAGGATAGATGATGCTATTGACATAGCCGTTCTTCTCTCATAGAAGATGGTATCGTTCTCGAACAGTTTGACTATCGATCC
>NIJG01000840.1:45180-58201 GCA_002201625.1 Euglossa dilemma | reverse complement strand
TCCTGGAATACGTGGTTTGACTCTCACAATCACTGGATAGGTGAAGCTATTGACCTACATGTGCGACTTTTAATGAAGGTGAGATCATTCTCCAACGGTTTGACTTTCGATTTTGCTATTTATACATGGAGAGAAATTGTTCGTCTGCTAGAATGCCTACTAATTTCATTTCCTGATCAGTGAGCACGGTAGTCGCTACTGCGTTATAGGTTCTGGGTAGGTAAAGTATTCGGAAATAGTATAACTATATACTAATTGGTTATGTTCTCGAACGGATTGACTCTCTACCCAGGCATTCAAACCGGGAAGCAAGGTGCCTGTTGCCAATGCTGTTCAACGGATTTATTCCTGGAATACATGCCTTAAGTCTAGGAATCACATGATAGCTGCAGCTATTGACTTAGGTGAGCGATTCTCGAAGAATGTTCTTACGTTCTGGAACGATTTGCCAGGCGATCTTCTCATTCACAGATGAAATTAAGGGAACCGTCATTAATGTGAATACTAATTTTTTTCTCAGGACACGAAGCAACACACATCCTGCAGCCGGTTATACTCTCAGTAGGTAAGTAATCTGTAAAAAGAATAACTTTATACCAACCTGTGATGTCCACAAAGGTTTCGGCTCTCTACTTTAATATTCATAGCGCGAATTAAAGGGTCACCTGATAATACTGTTACACGGATTAACACCTGGAATAACAGGCTTTACTCTACGGTATTACAGGATAGCTGAAGCTATTGTCTCAGCCGTTCGACTATCGAGCAGCGTGGTAACGATCTCGAATGTTTTGACACTAGATTTTCTAATTCATGCAGGAAGTTACAGTGCCGCACAGTGAAATGGATACTAATATGTTTCCCTAAACACGTAGCAATAATCTCTATGCGAAGTATTAGCTTCCGAAACGGAAAGGCATTAGGAAAAACGTTTGACTTTATAGGAATTAGTAACGTTCTCACACGCTGTGACGCTCAATTCTAATATTCACTCCGCGAATTAAGGTTTCTATTGCCAGTACTGTATAGCGCATTTGATCCCGGAATATCTGGGTTGACTTGCGGGATCACAGGATAGGAGAAGCTATTGACTTAACCGATCGACTCTCAATGAAGGTGCAAATGATCTCGAACGGTTGGACCATCGATATTCTAATTCATACATGAATATATGGTGCCAGTCATTACAATGTCTTATATTTTGATCCACTATACACGTAGTAATACTATCGATACGGCGAATGTGCTTCTACGAACGTATGGCCTTCGGTAAAGTTTTTGGCTTTATTCCAATTGGCAATGATTTCAAACGGTTTGACGCTCTACTTTACTCCTCAAACCGCGAATTATGGTGTCTGTTGGCAATACATTTCAGCAGATATACTTCAGGGGTACCTGGTTTTACTCGTGGGACCACCGAATGAGTCAAGCTGCTGACTTAGCTGTGCGACTCTTAATCAAACGGTTACCGTCCACGATTGGTTTGGCCCCCAATTTTCTAATTCATACATGTAATTTACATTCCCGTCACGATAGCGTATAAGAATTTGTTTATCTGAACACGACGTTATACTCTCGATACGGGGGGATTCGTTCTCGGAAGGTAATGCATTCAGTAAATAGTTTGAGACTATACTGATCACAAAATTAAACTCAGGTTGCAGCTGGGTAGGCTTATGGAAGGAAAGTTATTCTATAAAGAGTAAGATATTAAAACATTTATCAATGATCTCCGACGGTTTGACTCTTCACTTTAATATTCAAACCCTTAATTAAGGCGTACAGTGCCAGAAATGTCAAGCGTATTTACTATCGGAATACCTCACTTGTGCCTTGGAATCGTGGAATATGTGAAACTATTGACTTAGCCGTTCGATTCTCAAAGAAGGTGGCAACGTTCCTGAGCCGATTGACCCTCGATTTTCTAATTCACACGTGAAATATTGGTGCCCTTCACTAAAATGTATACTATAATGTATCCTTAATGAAGAATTTATACTCCAGATATCGTGGTTCACCTTCTCTGTTGGTAAGGCCTTCGGTAAAAAGTTTGAGTGCACTGTCGACTATCAAAGACGGTTTCAACGTTCACGAAAGGTTTGCCTATCAATTTTGGTACATATGCATGAAAATAAGGTACCAGTTTGCTAAAATGTCCACTAACTGGTTTTCGTCAACACTAAGCAAGGCAGTCCATTCAGCGGGTCAGGCTGCTCGGGTGGTAGGGCCTTGGGTAAAAAGTTTGGCTTTATAACGATAGGTATACTTATACAATCGTTTGACGATCTACTTTAATATCTAATCCGTTGATTATGGTGTCCACTGAAGAAGCTGACAGGCACAATCGAGGGTATAACTTCGTGTTCAGAGAAGCAATTTACCACATAATTTACAGGCGGCACCGTAATTTCATGTTTGAATCGGAAAATCGAGCGTAAAGCCGTGCGAGTT
This sequence comes from Euglossa dilemma, assembly GCA_002201625.1. Taxonomy (NCBI): domain Eukaryota; kingdom Metazoa; phylum Arthropoda; class Insecta; order Hymenoptera; family Apidae; genus Euglossa; species Euglossa dilemma. The sequence goes on along the minus strand of NIJG01000840.1, from coordinate 55,750 downwards.
CGTTACCACCATCTGTGAAGTACGAACGCCTATGTCAATAGCATCACCCATCCGGCAATTCCAGGAATCAAACCAGGTGTTCCGGGTGCATATCCGCTGCAGAGAATTGGTAACTCATCCGCTTCTTCGAGAGGATGACTGCATGTTGAGAGAAAGAAATTAGTATTCATTTCATTAACGCGCACATGAACCACATGTATGAATTAGAAGATCGAGTGTCAACCGTTAACGAACGATACCACCATCTCTGAGAGGTCAACGGATATGCCAATAGCTTCACATACCCTGTGATTGCGAGAGCCATGCCAGACATTGAGAATGAAAATCTGCTGAAGATTATTAGCAATGGACACCTTAATTCGCGGTATGAATACTAAAGTAGAAGACAGTCGGAGAACATTACCAATTGGTATAAAATCATTCATTTCACCGAATTCATTACCTTCCTAGAACCTAACCCACTGCAGCGAGTGTCATGCTTATTGGTCATGGAAACAAATGTGTATACATTATAGCAGAAGCACACCTAATTTTCGTATGTGGATTAAAAGGTCGTGTGTGTAACCGTTCGATATCGTTACCACCTTCTTTGAGAGTCGAACGGCTGAGTCAATGCTTTCACCTATTCTGTGGTTCCGAGAGTAACACTATATATATCAGGAGTCAATCTGCTGTACACTATTGGCAAGACGCACCTTAATTCACGGTTTCAATATTAAAGTAGAGGGTCAATCCGGCTGAGAATATCTCCAGATTGTAAAATGTCAAACGTTTTCTCGACGGTCTCACCCTCCGAGAACCTAATCCACTGTTACGACCGCATACCATCGTGATCAGAGATACAAATTAGGATGCATCATAGTAACGGGCATCTTAATTACATGTATCAATTAGATGATCTTTTGTCAAACCGTTCGGGAACGATGCCACATTCTTTGAGCCACGAAAGGCTTAGTCAATAGCTTCACCTATACTTGTGATTCCGAGAGTGAAGCCTCGCATTCCAGGAGTAAATCCGCTGAACAGTATTGGCAATAGATACATAAATTCAAGGTACCTATTGTAATGTATAGAGTCATACCGTTAGAGAACATTACCAAACGGTACAAATTCAATCTTTTTAACGGATACCTTGCTTTCCGAGGACTTAACCCGTTGCAGCGGGAATCGCGCATAGTGCACACGGAATCAAATTAGTAGATATTAAAGCATGCGGACACCTTATTTTCATGTATGAATGGAATAATCGGGAATCTAACCGTTCGATAGACCGTTCACACATTCTTTGAACGTCGCACAGCTGAGTCAATAGCTTCGCATACCCTATGATTCTGAGAGTCAAACCAGGTACTCCGGGAGTAAATCCGCTGAAGGGTATTTGCAATTGAAACCTCAATCCACGGTTTGAATATTATAGCACGCCGTGAAGTCGTTGTAGAACATTACCAATTCGAGTAGGGTTAAATTTGTTAAAGAATGCCTTACGCTCCGAAACACATTCCAGACATATTGTGAGCGTAAGTTCATGTTCAGAGAAGCAGATTAGTATGTATTTTAGTGACGACCACCTTAATTCTGTGCATGAATGAGAAGGTCGAATGTCAAACCGCTCGAGAACGTTGCCACCTTGTGCGAGAGTCGAATTGCTAGGCCAATAGCTTCACCTACCCTGTGATTCCAAGTGTCAAACGAGGTATTCCGGTAGTAAATCCAGGGACTGGAATTTCCAATAGACACATTTAATCATGGTATTAATGTTGAAGTGGATCGTCAAACCGTTGAAGAACATTTCATACTCGCATAGCGTCAAACCCTTTACCGAAAGCCTTCAATTCCGAGAACCGTACACACTGTAGCGAGTGTCATGCTCAGATATCACGGAAAGAAATTATTATACATTATAGCAGAGGCAAACCTTATTTTCATATATGAATTAGAAGATCAAGTGTCAATTCATTCGAGATCATTCCCACTTTCGTTTGGCAGTCGAACGGCAATGTCAATAGATTCAAGTATCCTGTGTTTCCGATAGTCAAATCGGGTATTCCTGGAGTCTATCCGCTGTACAGTATTGGCAATAGTACTTTAATTCACGGTACCTATTGTAATGTATAGAGTCATACCGTTAGAGAACATTACCAAACGGTACAAATTCAATCTTTTTAACGGATACCTTGCTTTCCGAGGACTTAACCCGTTGCAGCGGGAATCGCGCATAGTGCACACGGAATCAAATTAGTAGATATTAAAGCATGCGGACACCTTATTTTCATGTATGAATGGAATAATCGGGAATCTAACCGTTCGATAGACCGTTCACACATTCTTTGAACGTCGCACAGCTGAGTCAATAGCTTCGCATACCCTATGATTCTGAGAGTCAAACCAGGTACTCCGGGAGTAAATCCGCTGAAGGGTATTTGCAATTGAAACCTCAATCCACGGTTTGAATATTATAGCACGCCGTGAAGTCGTTGTAGAACATTACCAATTCGAGTAGGGTTAAATTTGTTAAAGAATGCCTTACGCTCCGAAACACATTCCAGACATATTGTGAGCGTAAGTTCATGTTCAGAGAAGCAGATTAGTATGTATTTTAGTGACGACCACCTTAATTCTGTGCATGAATGAGAAGGTCGAATGTCAAACCGCTCGAGAACGTTGCCACCTTGTGCGAGAGTCGAATTGCTAGGCCAATAGCTTCACCTACCCTGTGATTCCAAGTGTCAAACGAGGTATTCCGGTAGTAAATCCAGGGACTGGAATTTCCAATAGACACATTTAATCATGGTATTAATGTTGAAGTGGATCGTCAAACCGTTGAAGAACATTTCATACTCGCATAGCGTCAAACCCTTTACAGAAAGCCTTCAATTCCGAGAACCGTACACACTGTAGCGAGTGTCATGCTCAGATATCACGGAAAGAAATTATTATACATTATAGCAGAGGCAAACCTTATTTTCATATATGAATTAGAAGATCAAGTGTCAATTCATTCGAGATCATTCCCACTTTCGTTTGGCAGTCGAACGGCAATGTCAATAGATTCAAGTATCCTGTGTTTCCGATAGTCAAATCGGGTATTCCTGGAGTCTATCCGCTGTACAGTATTGGCAATAGTACTTTAATTCACGGTACCTATTGTAATGTATAGAGTCATACCGTTAGAGAACATTACCAAACGGTACAAATTCAATCTTTTTAACGGATACCTTGCTTTCCGAGGACTTAACCCGTTGCAGCGGGAATCGCGCATAGTGCACACGGAATCAAATTAGTAGATATTAAAGCATGCGGACACCTTATTTTCATGTATGAATAGAATAATCGGGAATCTAACCGTTCGATAGACCGTTCACACATTCTTTGAACGTCGCACAGCTGAGTCAATAGCTTCGCATACCCTATGATTCTGAGAGTCAACCTGGGTACTCCGGGAGCAGATGGCCAGTACAGTATTGGCTTTATGCACCCTATTTTGTGGTACAGGTATTGAAGTACATATTTAATCCGGATTAGAACGTTACATATTGGTATAGAGTCAAAATTTTTACCGAAGGCCATACCTTCCGAGAACCTAACCCGCTGTATCAAAAGTATAACTTCGCGATCAGAGAAGAAAATCAGTGTACACTTTACGGACATGCAGCTTAATTTAACGTATGAATTAGAAGATCGAGGGACAAACCGTTCGCGAACGATACCACCTTCTTTGAGTGTCGAACAGTTAAGTCAACTGCTTCACCAGTCCTGTGATTCCGAGATATAATCCAGATATTCCGAGAGTCAGTCCGCTGTACAGTATTGACAATGGGCACCTTGATTCACGGATTGAATGTTAAACTAGAGCGTTAAAGCGTTTTAGGGCCTTGGAAATTGGTATAAAGTCAAACACATTACATATGGCCTTACCTTCGTAGAAGCTACCCCGCCGGTTCGAGAATATAACTGCGTGTTCGCAGAGAGAAATTGGTCTTCATTTCTGTGACGGGTATCTTAAATTCATGTACAGATAAGAAGATCGAGGGTCAAACATTTCGAGAACGTTACCACCTTCTGTGAGATGCGAACGGCTAAGGAAATGGGTTAACATATCCTGTGATTCCGAAAGTCAAACCAGGTATTTCGGGAGTAGGTCTGCTGAACAGTCTTGGCAATAGACACCATAAGTCACACTTTGAATATTAAAATAGAGCGTCAAACCGACTGAGAATGGGACCAATTCTTATAAGGTCAAACGTTTTTGCGAAGGCCACACCTTCCGCGAACCGCAGCGGCTTCATACAGAGTATAAGTTCCCGTTGACGGAATGAAATTAGTATTTATTACAGTGGCAGGCGCCTTAACTTCATGTCTAAATTAAGGGATCGAGTCCCAAGCCGGTCGGGAGGGTTACCGCCTCCTGTGAGGCGAACGACTGAATCAATAGCTGCACTCATCCAGCGATTCCGAAAGTCAAACCAGATGTGCCGGGAGTACGTGAGCTGTACAGTATTGGCAAAAGACACCTTCATTCATGGTTTGAATACTGAAGTAGAGCATCTAACCGTTTGTGAGCGTTAATAATTGGGGTTATGTCAATCGTTTTACCGAAGGTATTAACTTCCGCGAACCTCATCCGCTTCATCGAGAGAATAGCTTCGTGGCCATAGAAAGTAATAAGCATTCATTTCTGTGGTGGGCACTTTATCTACATGTACCAATTAGAACATCGAAGGTCAATCCGCTCGAGATCGTTGCCACCTTCACTGAAAGGCGAACAGCAATGTGTGTAGCTTCACCTATCCTGCGATGCCGAGAGTCAAACAGGTATTCTGTGAGTAAATCCGCTGAACAGTATTGGCGATGGACACACTTATGCACGGTATGAATATTAAGCAAGAGAGTAATTCCGCTTGAGAACCTTACTAATTTGTATAACGGCATACACTTAATCGGATATCCTACCTTGCGAGAACATTAACCGCAGTATCGGCAGTATAACTTCGTGTACAGAGAAAGAAATTAGTATACATTTTTGTGATGGGCTCCTCAATTTGATGTATAAATTAGAAGATTCTAGTGTCAAACCGTTCGAGAACGTTACCAACTACATTGAGATTTGAACGGCTGAGTCAATAGTTTCACGTATCCTGTGGTTCCGCAAGTGGCACTAGGTATATCAGGTGCCATTCTGCTCGACACTACAGGCAATGGACTCCTTAGTTCACGGTTTGAATATTCATGTAGAGTGTGAGGCTGTTTGAGAGTGTTACCAATTGATATAAGGTCGAACCTGTTATCGAAGTGCTTACACTTCTAGAACCTAAACCCGCTTTATCGAGATTATAACTTCGTTTTAAGAGAACCAAATTTATACCCAATTTTGTCAGGGACACCTCAGTTTCATGTATGAATAAGAAGATACAGGGACAAACAGTTCGAGAACAATATCACCCTCTTTCAGATTCGAAATGCTAAGTCAAGAGCTTCAGCTACCCTGGGACTCCGAGAGTCAAACCACGTATTCCAGGAGTAACTCCGCTGAAAATATTGGCAATACGCACCTTAACACTAGGTTTACGGTACCCGTCAATTTGACGGGTGAGTTATTTTAATTATACAATGATAACCGATTTAATCAACATATATTAAGTATGTCAATATCGTAATTGTTTTGAAATTAAACTCATGGTCTTTGTTTGAAAGAAAATACGTGGTTTTTTTACTCGTAAATCTAATGGATCTTAATAAAGGTAGATGTACAAGAACCGTCCCTAAATCTAGTGTTACTTCACGGTTTCAATATTAATGTTGTGCGTCAAACCGTTTGTGAGCGTTAACAATTAGTACAAAGTGAAAGATTTTACCGAAGGCCTCACTTTCCGAGAACCTAACCAGCTGTATCGAGGGTATAACTTCTAGTCCAGAGATGCAAATTAGAATACATTTTCCTAGCGGTCACCATAAGTGCATGTATGAATTAGAAGATCGTGTATCAAACCGTTCGAGAATGAAACCACATTTTAATGGTTAGACTTCTACGTCAATAGCTTCACATATCTTAAGACTCCGAGAGTCAAACCAGATATACCGGGAGTAAATGCCCCGTGCACTATTGGCAATAAACACCTTATTTAACGGTTTGAATATTAATGAACAAAGTCAAGCCGCTGTAGAACGTTACCTATTCCGACAGAGTTAACTTCTAACAAAATACCGTACCATCCGACAATCTGATCCACACAGTCGTGGGTGTATCTTCGCGCTCAGAGAAGCTAATGAGTACAAATTTTAGTGACGGGCACGTTAATTTTATCTATGAAATATAAATATCGATGGTTAAACCGTGAGGGAACGTTTCCACCTCCATTGAGGATCGATCGCCTCAGTCGATAGTGACACCTATTCTGTGATTCGGATAGTCAAGCCCGGAATGCCAGTTTTAAATCCGCAGCTCAGATTTTGCCCTAGACACATTAATTGTCAGATTAAGTATTCGAGTAGAGAGTCAAATTGTTAGCGAACGTTACTTATTCGTACAAATTCATTCTTTTTACCGAATACCTTACATTCCGAGAACCTAACTCGCTGTAACGAGTGTCTTGCTTAATGTTCACGGAAACAAATTAGTAGACATAATAGCGGACCGGCACCGTATTTTACTGTATAAATGGCAAAATGGAGAGCCAAACCATTAGGAAACGATACCACCTTCTTTGAGAGACGAATGGCTAAGCCAACAGCTTCACCAATTCTGTGATTCCCAGAGTTAAACCGGACAATCCGGGAGTATATCCGCTGTACAGTATGGCATTAAGTACCGTATTTGGCTGTATGAATATTAAACTGCAACATATAACCTTTGAAGAACGTTGCAGAATGCAATAACGTGAAACGTCTTACGAAGGCCTTACCTTCCTCGAACCAAAGCTAGTTCGACGAGAGTATAAGTCCGTGTAAACAAAAGGAAATTTGTATTCATTTCAGAGACTGGCACCTTACGTTCATGTATGAGTCAGAAGAGCGAGGGTCTAACATCTCGAGAATCTCTAACATCACCGTCTGTGAGCGACGAATGGATACGTTAGTAGCTTCACCTATCTCGCGGCTCCGAGAATCAAGCCTGGTATTCCGGGAGTATTTCCGCTGAACAGAATTGGTCACAGATACCATCACTCACGATTTGAATATTAGAATACAGCGTCAAACCGTTTGAGAACGGTACCAATTGCTATAATGACAAACGTTTAACCTAGGGTGCTACCATCCGAGAACCATACCCGGTGTATCGAGGGTGTAGCTGCATGTTTGTAGATGAAAATTTGTAATCATTTCAGTGACGGGCACCTTAACTTCATGGATGAATTTAGGACATCTCATGTCATATGGTTCGAGACCATTACCACCTTCCATGACATTCGAACGGCTAAGCCAATAGCATCTGATATCCCGTCTTTCCGAGAGTCAAACCAGGTATTCCTGGAGTAAATTGGCAGATCAGTATTGTAAATAGACACCTCAATTGACGGTTGGAATATTAATAAATTCTGTCAAGCCCTTGTAGGACGCTACTCATTGGTATAGATACAAACCATTTACGGATAGCCTTATCTACGGAGAAGCAAACTGGACGTTTTGAGAGTACAATTTCGTGATCGGAGAAAGAAATTAGTATAGATTTTAGTGGCGGCAACTTTAATTTCATGTATTAATTAGAAGATCAATGGTCAAACGGGCCGAAAACTTTTCCACCTTCTTATAGTGTCGAACTGCTAAGTCAATAGCTTCACCTATACCTCGATTCTGAGAGACACACGAAGTATCCCGGGACTAAATCCTCTCTAAAATGTTGGTAGTAGGCACCGTAATTCACGTTTTTAATATTAAAGTAGAGCGCCAGACCGTTCTAGAACGTTACCTCTTTATATAGAGTCAAACTCTGTTCTGAAGGCCTTCCCTTCCGAGAAGATAATCCACTGTATGGTGAGTACAACATGGTGTACAGACAAGCCAATTAATCTTCATTTCAGTGGCGGCACCTCAAATTCATGAATGAATTACGAGATCGAGTGTCATTCCGTTCGAGGACGTTACCGCCTTCTTTGAGAAGCGAACGGCTATGGCAATAGCTCCTTGCATCCTGTGATTCCTTGAGCCAAGCCAAGTATTCTTGGTGTAAATACGACAAACATCACTGGCATTTGACACGCGATTTCAGGCTGTAGATATAAAGTTACAGAGTCAAACAAATGTAGAACGTTTCGTATTGGAACATAGTCTGACATTTCTCGAAGGCATTACCTTCCGTAAAGTAAACACCCTGTGTCGAAAGCATTACACCGTGCTCACAGAAGGAAATTAGTATGCATTTTTGTCACGGGCACCTTATCTTCGTTGATGAATTAGAATGTCCAGGTTCAAAACGTTGGAGAACATTTCCAACTTCTTAGAGTGTGGATCGGCTATGTCTGTAGCCACACCCATCCTGTGATTGCAAGAATCAATCCAGGTAATCCGAGAGTCTATCCGCTCAACAGTATTGGCAATAGACAGCTTATTTCACGATTTGAATATTACAGGAGAGCGTCAGTCCGTTTGCGATCGTTGCCAGCTGATACAAGATCAAACATTTTACCGAAGGCCTCTCCGTCCGAGAACCTAACCCGCTGTAGCAAGTACCATGCAAAATGTTCACAGAAACTAAGTACTAGATATTTTAGCGGACGGAAATCACATGTTTTGTATAAATATCGGCATCGAGAGTCAAAGAGTTCCAGAACGTTACTACCTTCTGTGAGAGGCGAACGACTATGTGAATAGCTTCACCTATCGTGTGATTCCGAGAGGCAACCCCGGAAAACCGAGAGTAAGTCTGCTGAAGGGTATTGGAAATTGACACCTTAATTTGCGGTTTGATTACTAAAGTAGAGCGTCAAAGTGCATGAGAGCGATGTCAATTTGTATAATGTCAAACGCGTTACCGATGGCCTTACGATCGGAGAAGCTAAACAGCGGTTTTCAGAGTATAATTTCGTGTTCAGAGAAAGAAATTAGTCTGCAGTTCTGAGATGCGTAACTTAATACCTTGTATGAACTAGAAGATCGTGGGTCAAACCACTCGGGAATGTTGCCATCTTCTGTTAGAGACGAACGTCTAAGTCAGTAGCTACACAGATCCTGGGAGTCCGGGAGTCAAACCATGTATTCCGGAGGTAAATACGCTTAAAGGTATTGGCAATAGACATCTCGATTCACGGGTTGAATATTAAAGTTGATCGTCCAACCGTCTGCGAATGCTACCAGTTGGTATAACGTCATACTATTCATCGGATACCTTACCTTCCGAGAATATATCCCGCTGCATCGTGGGTATTACTTCGTGTTCAAACGCTCACATTAGTAAACATTTCAGTGACGGGCTCGTTAATTTCATCTATGGATTAGAAGATCGAGGGTCAAACTGTTCGAGAACGTTACGACATTATGTGAGAGACGAAGGTCTATGTAAATATCTTCACAAATCCTGTGATTCCGAGAGCCAAGCCTGGTGTTTTTGGGGTTAATCAACTGAACGATATTGCTAATAAACACCTTAACTCATGGTTTGAATATTAAAGTTGAGCGTCGAACCGTTCGTGAGCGTTACCAATTGGTAAAAACTGAAAGGCTCAACCGAACGCCTTAGCTGCCGAGAACCTAACCCGCTGTATTGAGAGTATAACGTCGTGTTCACAGGAACAAATGAGGTTACATTCTAGTGCCGAGCACCCTAATTACATGAATGAAATAGAAGATCAAGTGACAAACTGTTCGTGAATGTTACCGCCTTCTCTGAGACTTCGAACGGATGAATCAATAGCTTCACCTATCCCTGGATTCAAAGAGTCAAGACAGGCATTCCAGAAATAAATCTGCAGAAAAATATTGGCAATAGGAACCTTAATTAACGAATTGAATATTGAAGTTCAAAGTCAACCCGTTGTAGAACGTTACCAAGTGGTATAGATGCCGACTATTAATCGAGGACTTATCTTTCGAGAATGACACTCGATTGTCGGTAGGATTACTTCGCGATCAGAGAAACGAATTGGTAATCATTTTAGTGACGGGGGCCTTAATTTCTTGTATGAATTAGAAGGTCGAGTGTCAAACATTCCGCGAACGTTGCCATCCTATTTCAGAGAGTCGAATAACTAAGTCAATAGCTTCACATATCCTATGGTTGGGAGAGTCAAACAAGGTATTCCAAGAGCAAATCGGCTGAACAGTATTGGCAGGAGACACCATAATTCCAGGTATGAATTAGAGGAACGAGTGTGACACCATTCGATATCGTTATTACCTTCTTCGAGGGTCGCACAGCTAAGTTAATAGCATCATATATCCAGTAATTCGGAGTGTTAAACCAGATATTCCGGGATTAAATCCGCTGAACCGTATTAGCAATGGATACCTTAATCCACGGATTGCATATTAAAGTATACCGACAATCCGTTTTTGTACGATACCTATTGGTATAGAGTCAAGCGCTTTACCGAATACATTACCGTCCGAGAAGCTAACCCGCCGTATCGAGAGTATTACT
>NIJG01000839.1:19430-42941 GCA_002201625.1 Euglossa dilemma | reverse complement strand
CACTATATCTCCTAATTCATACGTGAAATTAAGGTGCCCGTCACTAAAATACATACTTATTTACTTTTACGGACACGATGTTATACTCTCGATACAGCGGGTAATATTCACCGCAAGTAAGGCTTTCGATAAAAGGTTTGACTTTATACAAAATGGCAACGATCTCAAACGATATGTCGCCGAACTATAACATTCAAACCGCAAATGAAGGTGTATATTTCCAATACTGATCAGCGGATTTACACCCGGAATACCTGCTTTAGCTTCTGAATCCCAGGATGGGTGAAGCTATTGACTCAGCAGTGCGTCTCCCACAGACGGCTGCAACATTGTCCAGCGGATTGACACTCGATCTTCTAATTTACACTTGAAGTTAAGGTGCCGGTCACTGAAATCTTACTTCGGTCACTTACTTCTAGTTCTGAAGACGAAGTTATACTCCAGGTGATGCCGCTGAATTTCGCTGATGGTAGGCCCTTCGGTAAAACGTTTGACTTTATACCAATTGGGAACGCACTCAAATGGTCTGACGCTCTATTTTGATATGCAATGTGTGAGTGAATGTATCTATTGCCAAAATTCATAAGCGGACTTACTCCTACAATACCTGGTTTGACTCTCCGAATCCCGGGATGAGTGAAGCAATTGACTTAGTCGTTCGGGCTTCATAGAAGGTGGTAACGTTCTCGAGCGGTTTGATCGTCGACCATCTAATTCGCATTTGAAGTAAAGGGCTCCGTCACTAAAATGTATACTATTTTGACCCTCTGAACACGAAATTATACTCTCGTTACAGCGGGATAGCTTCACGAAGATAAGGCCTTCTGTGAAAAGTTTGTCTCTATACCAATTCCAATCGTCCTACAACGGTTTGAATCTATACTTTAACATGTATACCTAGCAATAGGGTGTAAAAGACTAATAGCGTACAGCGGATCTTCTAGCAGAATACCTGGCTTTTCTGTCGGAGCCACAGGACAGGTGAAGCCATTGACCTTGCCGTTCGAGTCTCAAAGAATGTGGTGACGTTCTCGAAAGGTTTGACAGTCGATTTTTTCATTCAACCATGAATATAGGCCTTCCGTCTGCTAAAATGTCTACTAATATGTACGCCCGAACACTAAGCAACACAATCGGAGCATCTGGTTTGGTTCTTGGAAATTGAGGCATTCGATAAAATGAATAACTTTATACCAGTCCGTAATGATCTTCGACAGTTTGGCCCTCAACTTTCATATTCGTGCCGTGAATTGAAATGGCTATTGCCAATACTGTTCAGCGGATTTACTGCAGGAATACCAGGTGCGACTCTAGGAATCAATGGATAGGGTGAAACTACTGATGTAGCCGTTTGTCCCGCATAGATGGTGGCTACGATCTAAATCGGTTTGACCCTCGAACTTCTGATTCATAAATTAAGGTGCCCATCACTGATATAAATAACAATTTCTTTCTCTGAGCATGATGTTATATTCCCGATGTAGCAGGTGAGGCTCGCGGAACCTAACGCCTTCGGTAAGACGTTTGACCTAATGGAAATTGGTAACGCTCTCAAACGGTTTGACGCCATATTTTAAAGTGCAAGCTATAAATTAAGGTGTCTATATCCCATGATGTGCAGCGCATTTACTCCCAGAGTAGCTGGTTTTAGTCTCGGAATCACAGGATAGATAAAGCTAATGATATATCCTTTCGGCCGTCAAACAGGGTGGTATCGTTCTCGAACGGTCTGATGATCGATACTCTAATTCATAAATAAATTTATGGTGCCGTCACTGAAATGTATACCACTGTGTTTCTATAAACACGAAGTTATACTTTCGGTCGGGCGGGTTCGCTTCTAGGACGGCATAGATTTCGATAATACGTTTGCCTTTATTGCTACTGGGAACCTTCTCAAAATGTGTAACGCTCTATTTTAATATTCGAACCGTGGAGAATGGTGTCCCTGCCGACATTGTTCAGCGGATTTACCCCCAGAATTCCAGATGTGCATCGCGTAGTCACAGGAGAGTTGAAGTTATTGACTTAGCCTTTCATCTGTCACAGCAGGTGGCAACGTTCTCATGCGGTTTGACACTCGACATTCTAATCATTCACGAAATTAAGTTGCGCGACGTCAGAATGTATACTAATTTGTTTCTCTAAACGCGAAGTTATACTTTCGGTGCAACATGTGAGGTTATCGGTGGGTAATGCCATCGGTGAAATGTTGACTCCATACCAATTGGTATAGTTTTACGACTGGTGGACTCTGTATATTAATATTCAATCCGATAAAAATGTTTCTATTGCCAATACTGTTCAGCGGATTTCATCTCGTAGTACCTGGTTTGACACTCTCAATCACAGGATATGTGAAGCTATTGACTTAGCCGCTCGACTCTCGAACGAGGTGGTAACGTTCTTGATCGGTTTGACCCGCGATCATCGAATTCATTCATGATATTAAGGTGCTCGCCACTAAAATGTATTCCACTTCGTACCTCTGAATACTGTTTTGTACTCTCGATATAGCTGTTTTGTTTTTCGGAGGGTAAGGTCTACGGTAAGACGTATGGCTTTACAGCAATGGGTAATGTTCACTCACGATTTCACAGGCTGCTTTAACATTCATACAGAGAGATAATGTATCTATTGTCAATACTGCTCAACGGATTTATTCCCGGTACACCTGGTTTGACTCTCGGAATCAAAGGATATGTGAAAGTATTGACTTGGCCGCTCGACCTCAATAGCGGGTGGTTACGTTGTCGAATGATTCGACACTTGATCTTCTAATTCATACCTGAAACTAAGGGGCCCGTCACATAAATGTATACTAATTTGCTTCTCTGACCATGAAATTATACTCTCGATACAGCAGGTTAACTACTGGGAAGGTATGGCCTCCTGTTAAAAGTTTGGCTATACAGCAATAGGTATCGTTCGACAATGGTTTGGCTGTTCACTTTAATATTTATACCGTGAAATAATGCCCCTAATGCCCATACTGAAATGCAGATTTACTCTCGGAGTACCTGACTTCATTCACGGCATCATAGGTTCGGTGAAGCTATTGACACAGCCGTTCAATTCGCAAAGATGTTGGTAACGTTCTCAAACGGTCCGATCCTCGATCTTCTAATTAATGCATAAAATTAAGGCGTCCGACGACAAAATGTATAATAATTTGTTTCTCTGTTCACGAAGTTATTCTTTCGATACAGCGAGTAAGGTACACTGAAGGTAAGGCTTTCGTCATAATGTTTGACTGTATACGAATAGGTAACGATCAACAACAGTTTATCTCTCTACTTTATCATTCATACCGTGAATTAAGGTGCCTATTGTCAAAATTGTTCAGCTTATTTACACCCGGCGCTCATGGTTTGAATCTCGGAATAACAGGATAGTTGAAACTATTGACTTAGTCATTCGACTCGCAGTGAAGGTGGAATCGTTCTCTAGCGGATTGATTCTCGGTTTCGACATTAATACATGAAAATATGCTGTACGACAGCAAAAGTTTCTACTAATTTGTTGCCGTGATCAATGAGTGGGACTCTCGCTACAGCGGGTTAGGTTCTCTTAAGGTAATGTATTCGGTAACATGAATGATTTTATACGAATATGTAAATTTCTCCGACGGGTTGGCTCATTACCTTAATATTCATATCGAGCATGAAGGTGTATACTGCAAAATTCTACACCGGATTCACTCCAATAATACCTGGTTTGTCTCTCGCAATCACAGGATAGGTGAAGCTACTGACGTAGCTGATCGTTTCTCACAGAATCTGGCATCGTCACCGTACGGATGGACCATCAATTTTCAATCTCATAAATGTAGTTGAGGTGCCCACACCTGAAATGAATACTAATTTGTTTCTCTAAATAGCAAGTTATGATATCCATGATGCTGGTGAGTTTCGCGGAAGGTTATGTCTCCGGTAATACGTTTGACAATTTAGCAATTAGTAATGCACTCAAAGGGTGTGACGCTCTATTTCAATATTCAAACCGTGAATGAATGTGTCTACTGCCAATATCGACATGCGGATTTACTCCGCGGATGCCTGCTGTGACTATCGTAAACAATGGGTATCTGAAGCCATTCACTTAGTCGGTCGAATCTCGTAGAACGTAGTATCGGTCTCGTACGGTTTGTCCCCCAATCATCGCACGATAGGTGAAGCTATTGACGTAGCCGTTCGTCTCACACAGAAGGTGGCCACGTTCTCGAGCGGAATATCCCTCGATCATCTAATTCATACATGAAGTTTTGGTGCCCGTCACTAATATGCATACGAATACCTCTGTCTCTGAACCCGAGCTTATGCTCTCGATGACGTCAGTGAGATTCGCGGAAGGTAAGGCCATCGGTAAAGCGTTTGACTTTATGCCAGTTGGTAACGCTCTCAAAAGATTTGATGATCTATGTTAATATCCAGACCGTGAATTAAAATGTTCAGCGCACATACTCGCAGAGTACCGGGCTTTACACTCCGAATCACAGGTTATGGGAAGCGATTGACATAGCCGTTCACCTCTCACAGAAGATGGCAACGTTCTCGATCGGTGTGACACTAGATCTCCTAATTCATACATCAAATTAAGGTGTCCCTCACTAAAATGAATTCTAGTTTGTTTCTTTGAATACGCTGTTACACCTCTGATAGTGCGCTTATGTTATCGGAAGGTAAAGTATGCGATAAAGTGTATGATTTTACACCAACTGGTAACGTTTTCAGACGGTTCGACTCTCTACCGTAATATACATACCGTTAATTAATGTGTCCATTGCCAATAGTGTAATGCGGATTTACTCCCGGAATACATGGATCGACACTCGGAATCGTTGGATTGGTGACGCTATTGACTCAACCGTTCGACTCGTAAAGAAGATGGTAACGTTCTGGAACTGTATGACGCTCGATCTTCTAGTTCACACATGCGGTTAAGGTGCCCGTCACAGAATCGAAGATTAATTTCATTTTCTGAACACGAAGTAATACTCTCGATATCCCGGTGAGGTTCAAGGAAGGTAAGGTCTTAGGTAAAATATTTCACTTTATAGCATCTGGTAGAGATTTCAAACGGTTTGTCGCCCTATTTTGATATTCAAACCGTAAATATAGGTGTCTATTTCCAATACTGTTCAGCGGATTTACACCCGGAATACCTGATTTAGCTTCAGAATCCCAGGATAGGTGAAGCAATTGACGTAGCAGTGTGTCTCCCACAGACGGCTGCAACGTTGAACAGCGGATTGACACTCGATCTTCTAATTTACACATGAAGTTAAGGGGCCGGTCTCAGAAATGAAGACTTATTTCAAGTTCCGAAGACGAAGTTATACTCCAGATGATGCCGCTGGATTTCGCGGAAGGTAAGGCCTTAAGTAAAACGTTTGACTTTATACCAATTGGGATCGCAATCCAGTGGTCTGACGCTCTACTTTAATGTTCAAGCCATGAATTAGGGTGTTTATTGCCAAAACTGTTCAGCGGTCTTACTCTCGGAATACCTGGTTTGACTCCACGAACCACAGGATAGGCGAAGCTTTTGTCGTAGCGGTTCGACTCTCACAGAAGTTGGCATCGTTCTCGAGCGGTTTGTCTCTCAATTCTCTGATTAATATTAGAGATTATGGTGTGCTTTAGCGATAATGCCTACTCACTTGCTTCCGTTAACACTAAGCATGACACTGGCGACAGCGTGTTAGGTCCTAGGAAGCGTATGTTTTCGGTAACAAGAATGACTCTATACTAATTGGTAATATTCTCCGACGGTTTGACCTTCTACTTTAATATTCATATTGTGAATTGAATGGCCTATTACCAATACTGTACAGCGATTTGACATCTGGAATAACTGATTTGTCCCCCGGAATGACAGGACAGGTGTATCCATTCATATAGTAGTTGGAGTCTTGAAGAATGTGGTAATGTTCTCGCATGGCTTGTCTCTCGATCGTCCAAATCATACATAATACTAAGGTTTCCGTCTGCCAAAATGACTACCAACTTATTCCGATGAACGCTAAACAAGCCAATCACTACAGGGGTTCTCGGAAGTTAACGCCGTCGATAAACAGTTTGACTCTATGCCAATTCGTAATGTTCTACGACGGTTTGACTCTGCACTTTGTTTATACCTGGAGGTATGGTGTGAAGATCCAATACTGTAAAGCGGATTTACTTTCGGAGTTCCTGGTTTGACTTTCAGAATCATTATACGGGAGTAAATGCGCTGTACAGTATTGGCAATAGACACTTTAGTTCACGGCTTCGATACTAAAGCAGGCCGTCAAACCGTCGGGGAACGTTACCAATTGGTATAAAGTCATTCTTCTTACCGAATACGTAACTATCCGAGAAGCTACCCCGCTGGATCGAGAGCATTATTTCATGTTCGGAGCAGCAAATTAGTATGCCTTTTAGTGACGAGCACCTTCGTTTGAAGTATGAATTGGATGATCGTGTGTCAAACCGTCCTAGAATGTTACCACCTTCTTGGAGAATCGCAAACCTAACTCAATAGCTTCATCTATCCGGTGAATCCGAGAGCCAAGACAGACTTTCAGGGAGTAAGGCCGCTAAAAACTAATGGCAATAGACACGTCATTCCGAGGTATGTATGGTAAAGTAGAGAGTCAATCCCTCGGTGATCATTACAAACTACTACAGAGTCATGCTTTTCCCGGAATACTTTACCTTCCTAGAGCAAACCCCGCTTTAGCGAGCGTCGATTCTAGTGCTCACGGAAACAAATTAGGAGAAAAACATTGAAGACGGACGCCTCATTTTCATGTACCAATAGAAAAATCGAAAGGCCATCCGTTCGAGAGCGATCCCACCTACTTTGAGGCTCGATCGGCTATGTGAATAGCTTCACCCATCCTGCTATGCCGATAGGCAAACCAGTTATGCCGGGAGTCAATCCGCTGTACTCTATTCGTAATGGACACATTAATTCANACCTGTAGCGAGTGTTACGCCAAGTGCTCACGGAAACAAGTCAGTAGACATTGTATCAGTAGCACTCATTATTTTCAAATACGAATTAGAAGTTCGAGTGTCAAAACGTTCGATAAATTTACCACAATCTTTTGGATTCGATCTGCTGTGCTAACAGCTTCACCTTTAAATGTGATTCGGAGAGTCAAACCGGGTATTCCAGGAGTAAATCTGCTGAACAGTATAATCAATAGAAACGTTAATTCACGGTATGAATATTGAAGTAGAGGTTTGACACATATGAGATCGATACCAATTGGTATAACGTCTTACTCCTTACCGAAGACCTTACAATCCGAGAACCTAACCTTCCGTATCGAGAGGATAACCTTGATTTCAGCCATACAAATAACTATACATTTTAGTGAGGGGCACCTTAATTTCGTGTATGTCTAACAAGATCGAGTGTCAAACCGTTGGAGAGCGTTACCAATTGTTCTAGAGTCAAACACTTCACCGATGGCCTTATCGTTACGGGAAACTGTCCTGCTGTTTCAGAGAGTGTATCCGCTTGATCAGACAAACAATTAGGTACACATTTTAGTGACGGTCAACATAGGTTCATGTGTGAAGTAGAATATCGAGTGGCAATACTTTCGAGAACGTTATCACCTACTCTGAAGGACAATCCGCTAAGTCAGTAGCTTCACCTGTCCTGTGATTACGAGAGTCATACCAGATTTTCCGAGAGTAAATGCGCTGTACAGTATAGGAATTGGACACCACAGATCACGGTTTGAGTATTAACATTATTCCTACCGACATTTCACGTATACGTATTCCTACCGCGGCCGGTCGAATGAGCGGTCTTTCACTACTTATAGTTTTCAATATTGAATGCAGACCAATAGCCAGTTTACCAGTATAAAGATATATTTTCTTTTATTCAAGGGTACATAATCTACATTTTATTCGTCTTCGTTGCATTTTTCCAAATGGACTTCTCAACTGTACATTTTCCGCATACGTACTTTTTACGTTTTAGACAGATTTTGTTCGACTTATTATGTTTACAATACCTTATTGGACATGTTTCCCGTTCACGGGAACCTGTATTTGAACTTGCAATGGGTTTTGGTTGATGCTCGTTGTCGTGCTCTTGTAGGTATTTGATGGCAAGTTCTTCTGCCAATTGGAATAGAAATTCCTGTATTGTAATTTCTCCTCCCGTAGTTGCTTTATACAACACCCATGCATTTATCCCGGCTAAATCCAAGATATTAAAAAATACAAGCAAAGGCCATATTTGAGATTTAGGTTTCACCGAATAATATCTGGCCATTTGATCGGTCACATCTACGTCAAATTTGGTGCTATTATACAATTGACTTGTCTCCGGTGTTCAGGTGTCATTTTCTTCACCTTGAACGGAGTTGTGCATTGTACCGAGAATTTGATCTTTCTTTCTTGGCTTGGCTTCGTAAATTGTCAACATACAAATATTTCAGCGATAGGGTTTGATTAAGAAAAGTGCTATCTCGTCGTTTGTTTAGTTGTGCCAGTCGTGGTAGCTCTTTTCCATTTGCTCTGATTGACGCAACAATCGTAGTTTTTTGTTTGCTAAAAGTTTTGTTCCTAAAGGTAAGCTTGTAAAAACGTTGTCTGTGGTTATATTTTTTCCACATCCTACATACGGTTCTGCTTATTTCATAGTGAAAAACTCTCCAAGATGAACTGAGGGTTCTCCACTTTCATCTTCTCCCAAAATATGGAAAACCGTTTATTATATATTTGATACGTACATCGGATACTAACCAAAATTTTAGACCAAATTTGTCCTGTTTATTGGCCATGTATTGAGTGAATCTACACCTTGTTTTCGTTGGAAACAATTGTTCGTCAATAGTAATATATGGACCTGGTTTATAACAATTTTGACTGTTGTCAATAAACTTGTACCAAACTTCGGAAATCATAGCGAATTTATCGGTTTGTAACCGTTGGTTTCGTTGATTTCTGTCGTCAAATCGAATAAATCTCATAATATCATTGATTATTCTAAAGTCATGTCTACTCATAGTATTTGAGATAAAAGGCGGGCCCCTCTTTCTATTCCATAGAAGTGCTATACCTATATTCATAGCCTCATATGCGCCGCGTGTATACATAATTGCAAAAAATGCATATAACTTTGCAGTAGACTGTTCCCATTTATATCACAACACTCTAAATGCCTCTGCCTCTGTGCACTTTCTTGTATGTTCGATTATATTCTTATCAATTATCGCAGAAAATGCCGTCCTAACTTCGCCTTTCATAGTATTACGATTACTGTACCCAGTCTGGCCTGATGTTTCCCTAAAAATATGACCTGGTGCACTTACAGGATTAGACTCTATTTTTACTTCCTTCCAAACAGTTCGGACCATCGCAATTTCGCTTGCCCCATCCTCATTCTCATTATCGGAACTAACCAAAAATTTTCTTCTCTTTCGTCATCTACGTACGTTCGAAATATTCCCNGCACTCCACAAATATCTTGATATTTTGGGGTAAATATTCAACGAAGAAAATAAAAATTAAAATATGAAAATGAATATCAAAATAGATAAAAAAATGAATAAAAGATAAAAGGTGAAACTTACTGCTACGAATTATTAGTATTATTAGTCTTGTACACTACTTTGAAAATTGCACTTATAACACGTAATACAATATAAAATATTACAAAATAATAACAAAAGACTGCCAAGTATTCTCCTTGTGACTTTCCCGTTTCGATGCCCTCTGTTCGGGTCGCAAGGCTATACTGCTTTGAAGTCGTGAGAAGACGTCTATACATTTCCTTCAGTTATAAGTTTATTTATTTTGCGCGAAAGAGACGATGGCGTCAGAGTATCCGAGGATCTGGACCGTATCGGACATCAATCAAGCAAATAAACAACGCTAACCCGATAGTCGAGCGAGAACTGTATGCACTTGGAAGTGCCGTAAACCATTTTCTGGAAGGCACTTCTCGGATAAAATTGTGCCACAACTACATTACGTTTCGTTTGTAACGACTTTATACCTTAGGCATTGAGTCTTAGGGAGAAACTATTACAAAAATGCAAAAATCGTACTACTGGTCAAATAACCAGTCGTGGTACGTAAGACAGACTACAAATATTTCGCAGAAAATAAACAATAATAAAATAAGTGCATACTGAAAAATGTATCATAGATGTATATGAGGAAAGGTCGTAAAGTTTAAAGGCGATTCACTAACGTTGAATGTAAGAAATTCCAATTGAAAATTTAAAAACGGTCATTTTACGGGTCCTAGTAGGAATAGTGATAAAGCAGCCCTTCAAGCGGATGTACAACATTACGTATTCGTGTAGCATTAAACTTCTTACAGAATTCCCTACCCTCCGAAAAAGTGGCCAGCTGCATTGAGACTATAACACCGTGTTTAGAGGTACGAAATAGTATACACTTCAGTGACGAGCACCATAACTTCATGTGTGAATTAGAAGATCGGTGGTCAAACCGCTCGTGGACGTTACCACCTACTGTCAGGGACGAATGGCTAAGTTAATAGTTTCACATATCCTGTGATACCCAAAGCAAAACCAGGTATTTCTGGGGAAAATCCACTGGACAGTATTGACAGAAGACACCTCAATTCACTGTGTGCATATTAAAGTACAATGCCGAACTGTTGTAGAACGATACATATTGATATGAAGACATCCTCATGTCCGAAGGCCTTATCTGCCGAGAAGCATACCCGCTGCATCTAGAGTGTTGTCTTCAGAGAAACATTAGTGTGCACTTTAGTGACGGGCACCTTAATTTCATGTACGAATTAGATAATCTAGTGCCAATCCTGTCGAGAGAGATGCCGATTTCTTTCGGAGTCGAACTGCTAAGTCAATAGCTTTGTCTGTCCTATGAGTCAGAGAGCCGAACCAGGTATTACGGGATTGAATGCACTCTACAGTACTGGGAATATTCACCATAATTCGCGGTTTAAATATAAAGTAGAGAGTCAAGCCGTAGGAGAACACAACAAATTGGTACAATGGCAGACTATATACCGGATACCTTACCCTCCTAGAACCCAACCCGCAGTAGCGAGTATCATGCTTAGTGCTCACGGAATCAAATTAGTAGACATTTTCGCAGACGGACGACTGTTTTTCATGTGCGAATAGTAAAGTTTAGAGTCGAACCTTTGCAATACGATACCGGCTCCTTTGAGAGCCCAACAGCTAAGACAATAGCTGGAATTTGCGTGTGATTCCGAGGGACAGACCAGGTATTCCTGGTGTCAATGCGCTGTACACTATTTTTCATGGATACCTTTTATCGCGGTTTGAATATTAGTGTAGAGCGTGAATCCGTATGAAAATGTTACCAATAAGTATAAAGTCAGACGTTTTACCGATGGCCATACCCTCCGAAATCATAACGACCAGTAACGAGAGTATCACATGATTACCAGTGGTAGAAATTAGTATACATTTTATCAGGCGGACAAGTAGTTTTCATGAAGGAATATGGAAATCGAGAATCAAACAGTTCTAGAATGTTACTACCCTCTTTGAGATTCGACCGACTAAGTCAATAGCTTCGTACATCCTGTGTCTCCGCAAGTCGAACCAGGTATTCCCCGAGTAAATGCGCTGTACAGTATTGGTAAAAAATACCTTAATCCGCGGATTGAATATTAAAATACAGCGTCACAGCCGTGTGAGAACGTAACAATTCCCATGAAGTCAAATGATTTATCGACTGCCTTACCGACCGAGATGCTAACCCGACGTATCAGGAGTATATCTTGGAGTTTAGTGAATCACATTTGTACACAATTTAGTCACGTCACCATAAATTCACGTATGAATTTGATGATCGATGGTGAAACCGTTCATGACCGTTACAACTGTCTATGAGATGGGAACTGCTAAGTTCGTAAATTCAGATGCTCAGTGTTTCCGGTAGGCATACCAGGTATGCGTAGAATAAATCCGCTGAACAGTATTGGCAATTGACACATTAATTCGCTGCCCGAAAACTAAAGAACAGTGTCAAACGGTTGCAGATTGTTACCTATTGGTATAGAGTCAAAATTTCTACCGTGGGACTTACTTTCAGAGAACATAATCCGCCGAATCGAGTATATAATTTCGTGTTTCGAGAAGCAAATTACTATTCATTTTAGTGGCACGCAACTTAATTTCATCAATCAATAATAATATCGCTAGTTAAGCCGTGCGAAAGCGTTATAACCTTTTTTTAGAGTCGCACAGCTAATTCAATAGCTTCACCTATCCTGTGATTCGGAGAGTCACGCCAGTTATCCCGGGAATCAGTCCGCTGAACAGTATTGGCAATAGACCCGCTAATGCACGTTACAAATATTTAGCTAGAGTGTCATACCGTCAGAGAACATTACTAATTGGTATGGAGACATATTTTATAACGAAACCATTCCTTCCGTGAACCTATCGCACTCTAGCGTGTGTCTTGCTTAATGTTCACGCATACAAATTTGTAGATATTTTAGCACATGGACACCTTAGCTTGATGTATGAGCAGCAAAAGCGGGAGTCAATCTGTTCGAGAACGTAACTATCTTCTTTGAGAGTGGCATAGGACGTCAACAGCTTCACATATCCAGCGAGTACGAGAGTCAAATCTGGTGCTCTTGGAGTACATACGAAGCAGAGAATTCGCACTAGACACCTTAATACGTCCCTGGAGTATTAAAGTGAAGAGCCAAACCGTCGGAAAACATTTACTAAATGGTATGTAGTCATCCCTTGGGCTGAATACCTCTCGTTCCTGGAACTCAACTTGCTGTAGCGAGTGTCTTGCTTAGTGCCCATGGAAACAAATTATTAGATATTTTAAGACATGGCAAACTTATCTTGATGTATGCAAGTGAAGATCGATAGTTCATCCGTTGGAGAACGTTACCACCTTCCTTAAGTGTCGTAAATCCGCTGAAAACTATTGGCAATATCCCATATCAATCAGCGGCATATATATTAATTTGGAGTGCCAAACCCTCGGAGAAAATTAACACTTGGTATAAAGTCCTTTTTCTTCCGAATACCTTATTTTCTGCGAACCTAACCCGCTACACCTAGAGTTAATCTTCGTGTTCAGAGAAAATATTTGTATACATTTGCTTGACCGGCACCTTTCTTACATATACGAATAGAGATATCATGCGTAAAGCATTTAGTGGACGTCACCACTTTCTTCAAGAGTCGAACGGTTAAGTTAACGGCTTCACCTATACTACGCCTCCAAGAGTGAAACCAGTTAATCCGCGTCTTTACCCATCGTACAGTATTGGCGTTAGGCAAGCAATTTCACGGTATAAATAATAAAGTACAGAGTCACATGGTTATGCAACGTTACATATTGCTATACAGTCAATCCTCTTACTGAAGGACTTACTTTTCGAGAAGCTACCCTGCTGTGTCGAGATTATACGTTCATGTTCAGAGGAGCTAATTAATGTACAGTTTAGTGACGGACACATTAATTTTATGAATGAATTAGGAGACCGAATGTCAAACCGTTCGCAATCGTTACCACCTTCTGTGAGAGACGAACGGCTAAGTCAATAGCTTCACCTGTGTGATTCGGGGAGTTAAGCCAGGTATTCCTGGAGTAGATCCGCTGAACAGTATTGGTAGTGGACACTCTCGATTCAGGGATTCAATGTAAATGTACAAAGTCGAGTTGCTGTAGAGCGTTACGTATTGGCACAGAGTAAAACATTTACCGATACCGTTACCGTCCGAGATCCAAACTCGCTGTATCGAAAGTATACCTTCGTGTTCAGTAAAAGGTATTAGTATATGTATCTGTGACGGGCACCATGATGCCATGTATGAAATGGAATATCGATGGTTATACCAATGGTGAACGTGGCCACCTTCTTTGGGATTCGAACGGCTAAGTCAGTAGCCTCACCTATCCTGTAATTTCGAGTGCCAAACCAGGTATTCTGGGAGTAAATCAGGTGATAAGTGTTGGAAATATAACACTTAATTTGCGGTTTGAATTTCAAGTATACATTTTACTCCTGCGCACCTTAATTTCATGTATGTATTAGAAGGTCGAACGTCAAACCTTTCGAGAACGTTACCACCTTCTTTTAGTGATGCACGGAAAAGCCAATTTCTTCACCTATCGTGCTATTCGGGGAGGCAAGCCACGTATTCCTGAAGTAAATCCACTGAAGGGTATGGTAAATCGACAGCTTAGTTCACGGTTCGAATATGAAAAGCAGGCCGTCAAGTCGATGTGGAGCATTACATATAGGTGTAGTGTCAAACTTATTACAGAATGCCTTTCCGTTCGAAAAACTAACTCACTGTACCGGGAGTGTTACACCGTGTTCAGAGATACTAAGTTGTATACATTTTAGTGTCTAGTTCCTTAAGTTCATCCATGAATAGAAAACTAGGGAGTCATACCGTTCGAGAACGCTACCACCATCTTTGAGATTCAAACGGCTAAGTCAATAGCTTCACCCATCCTGTGATTTCGAGAGTCAAACCAGGTATTCAGGGAGTAAATACGCTGAACAGCATTGGCAATAGTATTGGAAATGTACAGAGTCAAACTGTAGTAGAAGTTTACCTATACGTAGAAAGTGAAACTTTACACCAAGGGCATTAACTTCTCGCGAACCTAACTCGCTGTATCGACAGCATAACTATGAGATCAGAGATACAAACTAGTATATATTTTAGTGACGGGCACCTTTATTGTGTGTATGAATAAGAAAATCGAGGGACAAACCGATCGAGAACTTTACCACCTTCTGTGAGAGACGAACGGCTATGTCAATAACTTCATGTAACCAATGATAGCATGAGTATAAGCAGGTATTCCGTGCGTAAATCCGCGGAAGAGTACTGGCAATAGGCACTATAATTCGCGTGTTGAATATTAAAGTAGAGCGTCAAACCGTTTGAGTGCGTAGCCTATTTGTATAAAGTCGAATATTTTACTGGAGACCGTACACTCGACGAACCTCGGCGGCATCATCTATAGCATAACATCGTTTTCAGAACATGCAATAAGTCTTCAATTGAGTAACGGGCACCGTAGCTTCTTGTATGAATTAGAAGATTGTGGACCAATCCGCTCGGGAGAGTTACCACCGCCTGTGAGAGACGAACAGCTACGTCAATAGCTTCACCTATCCTGCGATTCCGAAAGTCCAACCTGGTATTCCGGGAGCAGATCAGCTGTACAGTATTGGCAACAGACACCTTAATTCGCGGTTTGAATACAAAAGTAGAGCGTGAAACCGTTTTAGTACGTTACCAGTTGGTACAAAGTCAAAAGTTTACCAAAGACATTAACTTCCGCGATTCTCACCGGCTTCATCGAGAATGAAACGACGGGTTCTGAGAAAGAAGTTAGTCTCCATTTCAGTAACGGGCACCTTAACTTCATGTAGGGATTAGTAGCCCGATCACGGTCACTATCCTGTGACTCTATAGAGTCAAGCCTGGTAAGCCAGGAATAAATGCTCGTAACATGTTGGCAGTAGGCACGTTAATGCACACTAAGGTTATTTAGGTAGAGTGTTATACCGTCCGTGAACATTACTGGTTGGCATAAAGTCCTTCTTTTTCCGAATATCTTACATTCCGAGAAGCTTACCCGCTGTATTCAGAGTATAACATCGTGCTTAGAGACATATATTAGAGTATATTTTTGGGGCAGCACCTTAATTTCATGTATGAATTCGATGACCGTATGTCAATCAGTTCCAGAACGTTACCATCCACTTTGATATTCAAATGGTTAAGATAACAGCTTCAACAGTCCTGTGATTCTAAGGGCTATACCATGTAATCCGGAGTAAATCCGCTGGACAGGATTGGCAGTAGACACTTTCATTCACTGATCGAATATTAATGTAGAGCATCAAACCGTTGTAAAGCAGTAGGTACTGGTATAGTGCCAAATGCTTTACGGAAAGCCTTACGTTCGGTGCAATTATCCCGACGTATGGACAGCATAACTTTATGCTCAGGGATGCAAATTCTTATGCTCATTAGAGACAGGCACCTCCGTTACATGTACGATTTAGAAGACCGAAGGACAATCCGATCGAGAACGTTAGCACCTTCTGTGTGAGACGTACGGCTAAGTCTGTAACTTCACCTATCCTGTGAATCCGATAGCCACACAAGTTATTCCGGGAGTAAATATTCAGAACTGTATTGACTTTAGACACCTTAATAAACGGTCTGAATATTAAAGGAGAGGGCCATCCCATCGGAGAACATTACCAAATGCTATAAATTCATACTGTTTACCGAATAACTTACCTTCCGTGAACCTATCCCGCTATATCAAGAATATAACTTCGTGTTTAGAGAAGCAAATTACTGTACACATTAGTGACTGGTACCTTAATTTCATGTACCGATTATAAGATAAAGTGTCAAACCGTTCGAGAACGTAAACAGCAACTTTGGGAGTGGCACAGCTATGTCAATAGCCTCACATTTCTTGATATTCCGAGTGTTAAATCAGGTACTCTGGGAGTAAATCCGCTGAACAGTATTTGCAATAAACGCCCTAGGTCGCGGTATTAATATTAAAGTAGGGTGGCTGTCCATTCGAGTACGTTTTCAATTGGTATACATTAAAACCTTTTACTGAAGGTCTTACCTTCTGAGTACCAAACCCGCTGCAGTGATAGTATAACTTCGTTTCCAGAAAAAGAAACTGGTATTCATTTCAGTGACGGGTACCATGACTGCGTGTATGAACTAGAATATCGTGGGTCAAACCGTTATAGAACGACACCACCTTCTTAGAGGGTCGAGCGGCTAAGACCATAGCTTCACCTATCCTGTGATTACGATAGTCAAACCAGATATGTCTGGAGTAAATGCCCTGTACAGAATTGGCAATAGACACCTCAATTTGTAGTATATGATATATTAAAGCAGGTCGTCAAGCCGTTGTACAACACTACCTATAGGTGTAGGGTCAAACCTCTTACAGAATACCTTACCATCCGAAAATCAACCCCGCCGTATCGAAAGTATAACTTCGGGTTCACAAAAGCATATTCGATTGCAGATTAGTGACGGGCACATTAATGTCATGTGTGTGATAAGAGAATGCGGGCCAAACCGTCCCAGAATGTTACCACCTTGATAGAGAATAGCACAACTAAGTCAATAGCTTCACCTATTCCGTGATTCCGAGAGTCAACCCAGGAAAACCGAGAAGTAAGTCCGCTAAACAGTATTGGGAATAGATACCTTAATTTGCAGTTTGAATATTAACATAGAGAGTGAAACTGTTTGAGATCGATTCCAATTGGTATATTGTCAAACGTTTTAGCGACGAACTTACCCTTCGAAAAACTAAGCCGCTGCTACGAGAATTCAACTTTGCGTTCAGGGAAAGACATCGGTCTTCATTTCAGTGTCTGGCACCTTATCTTCATGTATGAATAAGAAATTCGAAAGATACACCGTTCGACATCGTTACCATCTTCTTTTGGTGTCGCACTGCTAGGGCAATATGAGTATATATCCTGTGACTCCGAGATGCAAACAAGTCATTACGGGAGTAAATCCGCTGAATTACATAGGCAATTGACACCACAACTCACGGTTTCAATACTAAAGTAGAGCTCCAAACTGTTTGTGAGCGTTTCCAATCTGTATAAATTCAAACGCTTTACTGGAGTACCTAACCTTCGGTAGATCTAACCCCCTGTCTCGGGAGCATAACAAGTTGATCAGACGGACGAATTAGTATACATTTTAGTGACGAGTACTATAATACCCTGTCTGAATTAGACGATCGAGGGTCAAGCAGATCGAGGACGTTACCATCCTCCTTGAGATTCGAGCGGCTAAGTCAATAGCTTCACCTATCCTTCCATTCCGAAAGTAATACCAGGTATTTCTGGACTAATCCGCTGTTCAGTATAGGCAATAGACAGGTTATTTCGCGGTATGAATATGATGGCAGAGCATCAAACCGTTTTGGAGTTTAACCTCTTCGTTTAGAATCAAACCTTTTTCCGATGAGTTTATCTTCGGTGAAGCTAACACGCTGCGTCGAGACAATAACTTCGGGTTCAGAGAAGCAAGTTCGTATACGTCTTAGTGACGGGTGCCTTAGCATGAAGCGTGATTTCGAAGGTCCGGGGTCAAACGGTGCGATAACCTGACCACCATCCTTGAGATTCGAAACTATAACTCAATAGCTTATTTGAGACTCGAACGGACAAGTCAGTAGCATCAGCTATCCTGCGGCTCCGAGAGTCAAGCCATGTATTCCAGGAGTATATACGCTGTACAGCATTGGTAATAGACATTTTCTATCCCAATTTGAATAATAGAATAGAGAGCCCATTCGTTGTAGAACATAACCAATTGGTATAAATTCATAATTACTACCGAATACATTTCCCTCATAGAACCTATCCCGCTGTTGCGAGTGTCATGCTTGGTGCCCACGGAAACAAATTAGTAGACATTATTGCAGATGCACACTGTATTTTCTTATATGAACCAGAGGATCGAGAGGCAAAGCGATCCAGAACGTTACCACTTCATTTGAGAATCGCACACATTAGAAAATAGCTTCACCTCTCCCATGATTCCGTGAGCCACACCGGGTATATCAGGACTTGATCCGCCGTACAGTAATGTCAATGGACGCCTTAATTCGCAGATTGCATATTAAAGTAAAGAGCCGAACCGCATGAGAACACGCTATTGACGGCTAAGTCAATAGCTTCACCTATCCTGCTCTACCGATAGTAACACCAGGTATTGCGGGAGACAATCCGCTGTACTCTATTGGTAATGGACACCTTAATTCACGGTTTGAATATTCAAGCACAGAGTCTAACCCTTGTGGAACGTTACCTGTTGGTAACATGTCAAAGATTTTAGCGAGAACGTAACCCGCTGTATCGAGAGTATAACTTCCTGATCAGAGATTCAAATTAGTATACACTTTAGTTGCGGGTACCTTAACTTCGTGTTAGTATCAGAATTTCTAGTGTCCATCGCTTCAAGATCGTTACCACCTACATTGAAAGTCGAACGGCTGAGTCAACAGCATAATATGTTGTTGTGATTCCGAGAGTCAAACCAGGTGTTCCGGGTGTAAATACTATGATAAGTGTTGGCAATTGGACATTAATTAATTGGACTTAATTCATGGTTTGAGTATTACGGTAGAGCGTCAAACAGTTGTAGAACGCCACCTACTCATACACGATCAGTCTTTTTATCGAAGACCATACCATCCGAGAGGCCGAACCCGCTGTTGAGAGTGTCGTGCTTAGTGTTCGTGGAAGCAGAATAGTAGATATTTTAGAGCGGGGAACGTTAATTTCATGTATGACTTGGAAGATCGAGGGTCTAACCGTTCGACATCGTTACCACCTCATTGTTAGTCGAACGGACAAGTCAGTAGCTTCACCTACCTTGTGATTCCGAGAGTCAAACTAGCTTTTCCGGGAGTGAATCCGCTGAACAGTATTAACAATAGATACATTTATTCTCGGATTGAATATTGAAGTATGGTGTCAATCTGTTTGACAACGTTACCAATTGGTATGAAGTGAAACGTTTTACCGAAGGCTTTTCCTTTCGCGAATCTCACCGGTGTTATCAAGAGTTTAAGTTCCTGTGAACAGAAAAATATTAGTTCTCATATCAGGGACAGGCAACTTAACTTCATGTACGAATTAGAAGATCGAGGGTTAACCGTCCGAGATCGTTAGCACCTTCTGTGAGAGACAAACTGCTAAATCAGTAGCTTCACCTATCCTATGATTCCGAGAGTCAAACCAGGTATTCGGAGAGTAGGTCCGCAGAACAGTTTTGGCACAAGACACCTTAGTGCACGGTTTCAATATTAAAATAGCGCGTCAATCCGTTTGAGAACGGTACAAATTGCTATAAAGTCAAATGCTTTACAGAAGACCATACCCTCCGATAAAATTAAGCCAGTGTATCGACGCAATAACATCGTCTTCAGGAAAAGAAATTAGTATTCGTTTCAGTGACGAGCACCAGAACTTCATGATTGAATTAGAAGATTGATCGTCAAGCCGTTCGAGAACGATACCACCCTCTTTCAGGTTCGAACGGATAAGTCAATAGCTGCTGCTAACATCAGATTCCATGAATCAAGCCAGGAATTCCGGGCGTAAATGTGCTGAGCAATATTGGCAATAGACACCTTAATTCGCGGGTTGAATATTAAAGTAGAGCGTCAAACTGTTCGAGTGCGTGGCCAAATTGTACAAAGTCGAACGTTTTACTGGACGCCATACACTCCGAAAGTCTAACCAGCGGTATTGATGGTATAACTCCGTGTTCAGAGGAACAAATTGGTAGACACATTAGTGACGCGCACCTTAATTTCAAGTACGGGTAAGAAGGTTGAGGGTCAATCCGTTAGAGAACGATACCACCATCTTAGTGAATCGATCGGCTAAGCCAATAGCTTCACCTATACTGTGACACCGAAAGTCAAACCAGGTATTTGGAGAGCAAATCCTCTGCAAAGTATTGGCGTTATACACCCTACTACAAGGCATAAATATTAATGTGCAAAGGCAAATCGTTGTAGAACGTAACGAATAGGCATAGAGTCAAATTTTTTACCCAAGTCATTACCTTCCGAGAACTAATCCCGCTGTAGCGATTGGCTTACTTAGTTTTCACCGGAGTAAATTAGTAGACATTTTGGCAGACGGGCAGCTCATTTTCATATATGAATACGACGGTCGAGAGCCAAACCGTGCGAGAACGTTACCACTCTCGTCGAGAGGCCAACTGCTAAATCAATAGACACACCTATCCTGTGATTCCGATTCAAAGCTGATAGTAATGGAATAATTCACTCCGAACAGTATTGGCAATTGGCGCCTTTACTCCCGGATTGATTATTCTGGCAGACAGTCAAGCCGCTATAGATCATTCTCAACTGGTATAATCTCATTCTCTATACCGTATACCTTGCCTTCCGAGAACCTAACCCGTTGTAGGGAGTGTCTTACTAACTGTTCACGCAAAGGCAGATCAGTAGACATTTTGGCACAGGGACACATTATTATCCTGCTTGAGCAGCAAAGTCCAGAGACAAACAGTTGGAGAACGTTACCACCTTTCTTGGGAATCCCACAGCTAAGTCAGTAGTTTCACCTATCCTGCGTTTCCGAGAGCCAAACCAGGTATTCCGGGAATAAATCCTCCGAACCGTATTGGTAATGCACACCTTCATTCACGGTTTGAATATTAAAATGGGGTGTCAAACCGTTTGAGAACGTTACCTATTCGTATAGGGTTTAACTCCTTACAGAATGCATGACTCTCCGAATAACTGAACTGATGTATCGAGAGCATAACACCGTGTTCAGGCGTACGAAATGGTATACATTTTCTGCCGTGCTCCTTAATTTCAGTCATAAATTGGAAGGTATGATGGTCAATCCGTTCCAGAACGTCACCACATTCCTTGAGATCCGAACGGCTAAGCAAATAACGTCACACATCCTGTGATTTCGTGAGAGAAACCAGGTATTGCGGGAGTAAATCCGCTGAAGAGTATTGGCAATAGACACCTCAGTTTACGTTTTGAATGTTAAGGTAGAGCGTCCGACTGTTTGAGTGCGTTGCCAATTTGTATAAAGTCAAACAGTAGTACCGTCGACCTTACCTTCCGCAAACCCCACCGGTTTCATAGAGAGAAGAAGTTCGTGTTCACAGAAAGAAATTAGTATTCATTTCAGTGCCGGGCACATTAACTTGACGTATCAATTGGAATCTCGATGGTGAAACCTTTCGAGAACGTTACCACTCTCTTTGAGAGTCGAAAAGATAAGTCCACATCTTCACCCATCTTGTGAATCCAAGGGTCACACCAGGTAATTCGAAAGTAAATACGCTGAAGAGTATTGGCAGTGGACATCTTAATTCACTGTTTGTGTATGAAAGTACACAGTCTAATCTTTGTAGAACGTTACCTATCGGTATAATATCAAAAGTTCCACCAGAGGCCTTACCTCCGAGTACCTAATTCGCGGTATCGACAGTATAACTTCGTAATCAGAGATACAAATTACTATACATTTTAGAAACGGGCACCTTAATTTGACGTACGAGATACACGAGCAAGTGTCAAACCGTTCGAAAACTTTACCAACTTCTTTGAGACTTGAACGGCTGAGATAGTAGATTCACCTATACTGTGATTGCGAGTGTCAACCCTGGTATTTAATGAGTAAATCCACTGAATGGAATTGGCAACAGACACTTTCATTCACGGTATGGATATCAAGGTAGAAAGTCAAACCGTTTGAGAACGTTACCAAATGGAATAACGTCATAATCTTCTTTGCATATCTGACCTTCCGTCAATATAACCCGCCGTACCGAGAGTATAGCTACGTGTTCAGCGAAGCACGTGATAATGCATTTTAGTGCTGGGCACCTTAATTTCATGTATGAATAGCAATATCGAGAGTCAAACTGTTCGAAGACGTTAGCAACATTTTTTAGATTCGTACTGCTAAGTCAATGGCTTCACCCATCCTGTGATTCTGAAAGACAAAACCAGGTGTTTCGGGGGTAAATCCACTCAACAATATTAGTCATCGGCACCTTAATTCACGGTTTGAATATTAATATAGATCGTCAAACCGTATGAGAACGTTACGAATTTTTATAAAGTTAAACGTTTTATCGATGACCTTACCATCCGAAAAAAAGAAACCCTTGATTCGTAAGTAGAACCTTGTGTTTAGAAAAACACATAAGTATACATTACAGTGACGGCATCATAATTTCATGTATGAATTAGACGTTCGAGGGTCAAACCTTTCCAGAATGTTAGCGCCTATTTGTGGGTCACATAGCTAAGGTAATATCTTCGCGTATCCTGTGATTCCGAGTGACACACAGGTTATTCCGGGGGCAAATTCGCTGGTCAGTATTGGCTACCAACACCTTAATTCACGGTTTGGACATTAAAGTTGGGGGGAACGCCATCGGTGAACATTGGCAAGTATTATGAGGTCATGCCTTTTACAGAAAAACGTACCTTCCGTGAAACTAACCCGCTATGTCGAGAGTATAACTTCGTCTACAAAGAAACAAATCATTTAAAAGTATAGTGACAGGCACCATAATTTCATGTATTATATAGGAGATGAAATGTGAATCCGTTAGAGAACGATTCCATCTTCTCTGGTATTCGATCGGCAAAGTCAATAGTTTCCGGGAGTAAATCCGCTGAATAGTGTTGGGAATAAATATCTTAAATCACAGTTTGTATATTTGCGGAAAGCGTCAAACTGTATAAGAACGTTACCCATTGATATGAAGTCAAACGTTCTACCGAAGACCATTCCACCCGAAAATATAACCCGCTGTTTCGAGAGTATGAAACCGTATTGAGAGGTACGAACTGGTATACATTTTATTGGTGAGCACCTTAATTTCATGAATGAATTCGATGATCGCGGGTCAAACCGATCAGGAAAGTTACC
>NIJG01000838.1:35378-58743 GCA_002201625.1 Euglossa dilemma | reverse complement strand
ATAAACAAGATAAAAGTGTGTATTGAAACTAAAAGAGGACACTGCAGATAATATACTCAATGATAATGCATACCTCATGGCAAATTAGAGTTACCAAAGCTTTGGCATAGGTTTTAATGAGACCTTTCTGGTCCCGATCAAGAATTGATAAGTTACTCAATAACGATTGGCGCGGAGGACTCATTGTACCGAATACAGCACATAAATACGGAATTAAATTATTTAAATTATACTCAAGCGAAGGATGTATGTGGTCAGTGAAAATTTACTTTGGAAAGTCTGCTGGCGGGATTAGAGAAACGGGATTGGCACACAACGTATGTCTACAACTTGCAGATAAACTTTTCTATAAAATAATTCTATTTCTATAAAAATAAAACACTCCATACGCACCGATCAAAGGCACGAGCACATATTTAAAAAACCACAACTTTTCGCCCAGATTGCCCTGATCAACCTCAACTCTGGTTGGACTGTTTTAAAACATTCCATTGAAATAATTTAAAAAAAATAGTTTATGACAATTCAATCGTCTCATATTTTGTGAAATAACTTTCGAAATACGTAACAATCTATCTTGTAAGCACTCAAATAAGCATCACCCGAATACGGTGTTCTGAATTACATTGTTCATAAATATATGTCTCTAATACACCTTACTTTTAAGGTCACCTAATTTAAGTATTACGGGAGATATTAATAAAAATCTACAAATATTAGTTAGAAACAACTTTTATTGACAATTTAAACATGAAAAAGAAATTGAAAAAGTCAATCTGAGAATTCTAGGCACAAACTACTGCGATATTCCATACACATGCTGTAAGAGTTCTTTTAGTTGTATGAGAGACGTGTGTTTATGAATCTAGAGTTAAGTCTGTTAATATTGTTTTCAAATTAAACCCATCTTTGTTTTTTTAAAGAAAACATATGGTTTTCTTTACCCTAAATCTGACGGGTGTCNTGTCTCTGGATATTGACCCAGTTGCAAATTTGCACCATCATTGAACATAAGGAAGTAAGAAAAATATTCAATAGAAATAACTATAGCCAGTGATTTTAGAAGAATGGTGAAAAATATCAAAGCAACTCGGAAACTGGTAGAATTTATGGCATGACAACTGCAAGCCATTATTGTCCCTAATTATAAGATATAATGTAAAACATGAATAATTATAAACATTTTGTTACAATTGCAAGTGTACAAAATACTTTTCTACTTTTCATCGATTCTTGTATTTCTGGCATCATTTTCTTATTACTCGTTATTAAAAATTCATATTTTACACGTTATTTCTGTACATAGTAGACTATTTATCGAAACGACTTTTGTTTATGCATCATTCGTTCGTATAACGTTACTTTTTGAACTAACTGTACATCGATTCTAAAACACTTTCATCTCTGTTATGAAAATACCGTCGCGTCGTATTTAAACCTTCAACGAAATAATAATGCATATTTGAAAATTTCGTTTTTCAATGTATGTATTATTTGTACGTACCGAAATTGTGGAACAACCGTCAAGCAAACCTAGTGTTATTTCGTTGAACTGTTTACAAACAATGTCTGCTATCCTTCATATGATTCATATCCTCTAGTAATGTGCCAGTAGTGCGTAGAATCTCTTGCGTGCAGTTCAGTTTAATTTCGAAGCGTGTGACAGCGGCAAAAAACAGTTTCTATTCGAAAGAAAATTGTATAAAGGAGTTTATATGTTTAAAACAAAATGCTGTTGACTAATATCATAATTCGTGATAAAATTGCAATGTACTAAAGGAAGTAGCATATAATTCCAAAATATTATTAAGTATGTATAGACGGCAAAGAAAAGCTACGTTGGAAAATTGATAATTATACTTCCACGATTAAAATTTAACGTAATTTAACTAACCAGATACCTGCGCTGAAAAACGAAATGTTCGACTATGCATCTAGTAATTATCTCGTAATAATCGATAATTTTGTTTAGATTTTCTAATTCTTAAGACGATTTTTATTGACTACATTCAGTAGAATCAACAGTTAGGCAACATTATCAGATAATTATTACATTTTAATCTAGTAATTATGCGATGATATTCCCCAATTGTTGAATCTATTCAACAAACTCATTGTAATGTACACTTTATACATTTTATACATCGGGTCAGAATGAAAATCGTCTACTGTAGTTCAACATGTATATTAGTTTATATAAAATATTACCGTTTAAATTAAATACTGTACAAAGATATTTTTTCTTAATAACTAAAAGTACTGGATTGTAAATGTATTAAATACACGAAACGGACTTTATTGAAAGTCCACAGAATTGTCGTCTAAACTAGTGTTTTTACAATTATGTGACAAATCTAATATAACATTACGGAACAGTTCACATTCCGAAACTTAATCAATTTTGCCATGTAACAATGGACAAAGTAGGAGTACCAAATATTGCTACTTATGTAACAGAAAAGAAATTAGATTCAATAGATGAATATATTCGTTGATTCGCCGTACACAGCAGATCTTTTAGCGTAACAGATGGGCTTCTGAGGAATTGTTAATGCTGTACCTCGATCTAATGAATATCAGCAAAAAGAAGATATAAATTCGCGTAAAATACGCGATGTAGATGCACAAAGATGAAATCGAGTGCAGAATGAAATTAAAAAGGAAATAAATTCAAACTTAATATCTAGAATATTTGACGCAGCCACATGCATCGCTAAATTCTTTTCAGACACAAACATCGTATACGTTGTTACACGTCCATCTATAACATTAAACAGGTACAAGAAAGTTTATTATTATTCTTAAGACAAACGAAAACTTTGAGTTACAATGAATTTTGAATATTACCGTGGGAAATTTTGAAATAGTATATTTCTCTGAACCCGAGGATAGATCAACTTCGACATTGGCAGAATTTAAAAAGTATGAAAATACTGATATTAACCCTTTGCACTCCGCTGATCCCTCTCATATTAAAAAGGTGTCATCGTTATAGCGAATCGTCACATCGATGGACTAGAGTATGAGCTTAGAAGATAAACAACTTCCACAATGTGTATTGTTTGTTGTTTTTTTGCATGTTGTATTATTTAACGAGATAATATTTTTGCAAATATATGCAATGAGTGAAAGTTTCGCGATGGATAAGAAAAACAAATTGAGCGTAAAGCACGAATTTAATTAATTATTCAGGAGTTTCCGAAGTGAGTTTCGAAAAAGGTAAGTAGGTACAATTATTAACGATTAGCGCTCCGTTGGCTTCGCTACGGAAACATCAATCATTTGTTCGGTATCTCCGCTGCCGAGCCGAATGCTTTTAGCTGAAGAATTGAGAAAAATGATGTGCCACTTGACCAGTACGATACAAACAAACAGAAAAGATCTTCTAACAACTTTGAAGAAACCAACATTAGATGAAAAAAGGAATGTCGCATACAGACAAGGAAATACAGTGCTCTTAGCTTGGAGGGATAAAAGAATAGTATCGTTATTGAGCAACTGGCATAATGCTGAAATGATAACTACTAGAAGATTTATATGAGGTGGTACAAACGAAGTAATTGACAAGCCAAGTGCAGTTGTCGGATATACAAAATCGATGGATGAAGTTGATCGGGCTGATAAATATGCCGCTAGTTATTGCTTTTTGAGGAAATCGCTTAAGTGGTGGCGAAAACTGTTTTTCTAGGGAATGGAGATATCAATAATTAATTCATACATTCTCCATGAAACTGTACAGCATAATATAAATGAGAAAACATTGACGCATTTACAGTACAGACATATTTTAGTCGATCAACTTGTAAAAATTTTCATGGCAATAGAACAAGAGTTTCTACATCCATTTCTGAAATCAGGTTAAGCAGAAAATTTAAGACAATGAGAAAAGGTGTAAAAAAGGACTGCGTTGTGTGCTCTTATCAAGACTGTGCTTGCTGAAAATCCGCGATATAGTGTGCGCGAGATAGTGGACGTCACTGATATTCCCAAGCCAACGTTACATGAGCATTTAATCAAGATGGGATATGCGAATCGATATGAAGTTTGGGTTCCACACCTATTGACGGAGACCGGCCTTATGAACCGCGTCTCTACGTGCGATTTGTTTCTTCTGCAACATGAAAGAAATCCTTTCTTACAGAGCCTCGTCACTGGCGACGAGACTTGGATTTTGTATCAAAATGTGCATCGAAAATGCAGTTGGTCTAAGGATAATAGACCATCAACTGTTGCAAAGCCTGGACTTCATCCGAAGAATGTTCTTTTATGCATTTGGTGGGACTGGAAAGGTGTAGTNAAATAGACCTTCAACTGTTGCGAAGCCTGGACTTCATCCGAAAAATGTTCTTTTATGCATTTGGTGGGACTGAAAAGGTGTAGTGTGCTACGAGCTCCTTCCTCAAGGTGAAACGATCAATGCTGACAAATATTTCAATCAACTCGATCAATTGAAAGCCGCCATAGCAAGGAACAGCCAGAACTGGCGAACCGACGAGGAGTCGTTTTCCATCATGAGAACGCAAGACCGCATGTTGCGTTAGTCGTAAAGCAAAAATTATTGAAGTTTGATTGGGACGTTCTATCTCATCCTCCGTACTCACCAGACCTTATTCCATCCGATTATTACCTGTTCCTCTCTTTAAAAAATTCTCTCCATGGTATATCTTACAAATCCATAAGTGAAATAAATACACGCCTAGATGAATATCTTGCAAGTACGCCTCAATAATTTTGGAAAGAGGGCATAATGAGGCGTCCTATGAAATGGAACGTAATAGAACAGAACGGTTTATATATAACACAATAAATCAACCTCGAAGGACAAATATCGTGTATTCATTTCGCATCAAAAAGGGGAAGAAACTAATGGGACAACCTAATATATATATCAAGAATTTTGCGATATTTATTATTATAGAGGCTATAATTGTATGAATACATAAGAATCACAGCATCTATATTAGCCATCTAATCATATTCTCAACATTTCTCATCTATTACTTATATCCTATTACTATATTATTATAATACTTAGTAGATGATTGTATTATCAAATCAACAATGTTATTGTCACTTCGTCTATGTTCATACAATTCATGTACAATCGTAATTCCACTAATCTCAAATTTGTAATTATGTCAAATATGTAAATTTGATGATTGAAGGTTATCATCTTCATGATTTTGAATAACTAAGGATCCGTTGACTCTTAGTCACTTAAAGTATCTAGCTGATAAAGTGATAAAGTCAGACCTCAAAACAACTTACTCATCAGTACCATGGCTAAGGGCCAATGGTCATCATCATCCTCCGGAAAAGAAAGGATATATAAGCACTTCCAAAAATTGAACGCGCCAATTGCTTCTCGGCTGATACATAGCACGTTATTGTATCTTCCGGCGAAGCATCATTGCAGAACTTGTGTTACATAAAGAAGCGTTTCGAAATTTAAATTTGTTGTCTTTCTTTTCGTATTTTTACAGCATATATGATAAGGTCTTTGTTTATGTATATCGGTCTCAAAAATTTGTATCAATTGTTGTTGCTTTAGCTACCCGAATAGCCTGTCAATCGAATCATGATGTGAAGTATCAATGTATACATAAATATATATATCGTAAATATATCCTCGAAATTTCGTGGACATGTAAGTACAGGATTGAGAACTACATATGGCGATTCGTAAAACTTGCTCTTCGATGATCTTCTGAAAAACTTGAAAAATCCCCTGACGACAGACGAAATGATGAGAAATAGATCTACCGGTGCCAAACAAAAGAGTCCCGTTGACCGCACGGACGGCACAATGTTACTAAAGGAAATCGAGGATCTAAAGCAGAAACTTAACACCTTTGCATCATCGCTTGAAAGGGAGTCTTTCGTGATTATGATTGAAATTAAGTACAACAAATGAACTCTTATTTACATTTTGTCCAGAAATTATACATATTTTAAAATAAGATCCTTCTCTATGACGTTATAAGTATTTATTTCTTTTTATCGTATCCGTACTGGAAATAAATTTAAAATAGGTAATAACAGTTATTGAGTGCGGATTATTCCGCTTAATGATGCAAATGGGTTAATGAACTGCTCAGGCAATTAAACCGCAAGGGCGATCCGGGTCTCCGAATAGAAGCAATCGCAGAGATCAAATTCAAGATTCAACACCAAAATTCTCTGTGTATTTATCGTTTCAAATTTCACAACCAAGCCAAAAAATGTACACCTTCCTGCAATTTCAACATAAAACGAAAAAAACACAAGGACCGACCCGTATCGACAACGGTTAGACACCAAAGCAAAAATCGCCGCCTAGCCATTATAGATAAGAAAAATAATCACGAATTTATAATCGATTCAGATGCACCAACAAGTATATTAAAACATCAACCCGGGAGGACAAGAAATCTAGCGATATCACACTGTTCATCGCAAATGGTTCCACTTTCAAGACCTACTAATAAAACCAATAATTTTGGATCTTGTTTGGGAGGAAAATTGAACTGGGTACTTACCTTAGCCGAAACTTCCTCACCCGTAGTCGGAGCAAACATCTCATCGTATTTCAAACAGTTGATTGATGAAACACAAACGATTAGAGTATCGTATATTTGATACAGTATCGAACATCAATTTAGGTTCACCAGGGTTCATAATTAAAACTTTCTTAGGCAGATATCCAGTATTAACCATTTGAACCCAGCAGCGCGATCGCAGATTTTATGTCGAGCAAACCCAGCACATTGCGAGCATTGTAGACAACTGACGGTGTGTCACATACTGTTAACATGATAAATCCCACCGGGGACACCGGTGACCGGCACTTAATTTGGCTGTGACGCTATAGGGGCCACCGGAGACCGGCGTGCCCAGATTGAAAAAAAAAATGTAGACAAATGACGATACTTATAATTTTGTATTATTATCATCGTTGATGTAGTGATGTGAGGAAATGAATGCAGTATAAAACGCCTGAAAATAGTTCTATTTATACATGTAATAGAGTTCTATCATGTGCGCACGTTAGGACGTGTCGTATTGAAACATTTAAAAAAAAGAAAGGGTGAACCAGCACAGTCTTTACAATGTGTCACGACTTTTTTACTACCTGATTGTTTAGCACTATAGAAAATAATAAAATCGTGACACTATTACTCAACAATGCGAAGAAGCTATAAGTGATAATTGGCGATCGCGCGAAATCGTACTCCAGGGCCACGCAGGTCACCTGTGACCCCCGCCGCAATTAACATACCAAACTTGTTTCAACATTACATGTATTAATAAATAGAAAATTCATTATGGCGCCATGGAAAATCTCGGTAAAATTGGCGTGGCATTCAACCTGTTAATAATAATCACACATATTGTAATTGAATAAGAATATATAATAAAACGTCGAAATGTAAAAGAATATATTAATAAAGAATTTGAGCACCTCTACGGAGCTGGCACCGGCCAGTATTCCACCACTGAAGCG
Organism: Euglossa dilemma; assembly: GCA_002201625.1. Taxonomy (NCBI): domain Eukaryota; kingdom Metazoa; phylum Arthropoda; class Insecta; order Hymenoptera; family Apidae; genus Euglossa; species Euglossa dilemma. The sequence goes on along the minus strand of NIJG01000838.1, from coordinate 51,260 downwards.
TCAGTCCGATAAGAGCTACAGAGCTGTGGTTACTGTCACGCGCAAAAACCGCCGCGGGCATCCCACGCGATAACACCATGGAGCCAGCGGCGACCAAGATAATAAGATGACTTCACCGGCGGCCGACATTGCGCACCTTGGGATCGAATCAGCACACGCGATGACGCGCCGCACCACCGGCGACGCCCGAGATAACAAAGTGGCGTCAGCAGCGGCCGACATTACGTAGCGTGGGTCGTGGCCCAAGTGACTCCACCTCCACGCGGACTCTCAATCCTCGCCGAGCATGCGCAGAACGACGCCCGGCCGATTATAAGTACGCCCATGCAGCAGTCCTCGGAGAGTTTGATCAGAGTTAGTTCAAAGTTACTTCAGAGTTGGTCCAGAGTTCTTTCGAGTAGTTTTTGGAGTTCGTAGTTGATCATCATCAGTCTACAGAGTTGGTCCGAGACTCTGCCCGAGAGTCGCCTCCTCCTGACAGATCTAAAATCTAAGAATCTAACATTATACCTCGTGTCGAGTAAAGGTTGTAAAAGTTGTTAAGAATATATTTTGTTTTACCTAACATTAACGTGCCAAATCAGTTCATGATCACCACTTATTCCTCGATCCTCATCCTTGCGAAGCCATCGTCCCTGGACCACCTCAGCTGCCGAAGCCGCCATTCCATCGAGCCTTCGTCTTACCCAGCGTAGCAGAAACCCCAAGCAGCTACCGACGTACCTGCTGCGCAAACACTACTTCGAGACCCAGACTCAGAGCAACTCCTCGAAGGCCACCGCCCCTCTTATATGTTGACGCATCGTTCTTTACCGCTGACAGCGATACCGAGTAAGTAAGCCGAGCGTTCTAGAAGTGTAAACCGTGATTCGGGAAATCATAGTCGATTCGGGAGCGCGGAACCCCGTTAGACGCTTTTGACACGGTGTAACGGGACGGTCTCTACTTTAAACTAGTAAAGAGAGGCTTTCCTCCCCACCTTGTCAAAATGATCTTGGACATGGTACATGGCAAAAAATTCATTGTCGCGGGAAACAATTGTTCGTCCGCGAAAACATTCGCGATTAAGAATGGCTTACATCAAGGCACTGTCAATTCGCCCATCCTGTTTAGCATTTACATAAGCGCCTTACTCCGCATGTATGATCTAAATAACGATCGGAACAAATTCGCAATAGTCTTCGCCGACGATATTTTAATATACATAAAGAATAGTAAACCTTCGATCTTGAAAACGCGATTACCAGAAACATATAAAAAAATTCTAGATTACTTCCACACGTGGAAGTTGAAAATTAATACCGGGAAATGCGAAACTATTCTATTTCGACCGTACACTTCAAACCGTTCCAATTACGACCTAATGAAACACTGGAAACCGTTTGAACTGCACGACAGAAAAGACGATCGGATAAAAATTGCGAATAAAAAAGTGGTTCGTTATTTAGGCATACATCTGGATTTTAAGTTAAACTTTATCAATCATGTCGAAACACAGATCGAGAAAGCTCAGAGGGCATTCGCCAATCTTAAGCGTCTGTTTTAATCAAAATTGCTGAGCGCGAAAACCAAAATTATTTGCTACAAAGCACTTCTAAGACCGATACTCACATATGGTTGCCCCATATGGTTTAATATAACGGCAAGTCCAATAGAGAAGCTGAGGAGTTTCGAGAGAAAATGCCTCAGAGTTTGTCGAGGCAAATACCGGACTCCGGAGTCGAATTTCACAAAACGATTGATCAATCATAAACTTTACGAATTCGCGGAAATAGTCAGAATAGATTTGTTCATGCTCAAAATAATTCGTAATCATTGGGCAAATATTATAAACGTAAAAAGCAATAGTTTAATAAATAGCTTGGTATACCCGAACACGGGATATTTCAAGAGAGCCCGCCAAACGGAATACACGCCGCCAGAAGCTTTTGTACATCTGGACGGTCAAGGGTACATCCAGAACGAGGAAAACGCGCCATTGATCTACCACATGCCCAGAAAAGTTATCAAAAATAGATCGCGAAGATTCGCACCACAAGAACGTGAACAAATATTGGTGGCTCGATCCGCGTTATAAGCAACTTGTATATAATTGTTATGCAACATTTGTAAACATTCATGTACAAATGAACAATTTACAAGCATCGTCTTTTGTCCCCCTATCCTTAGTATTACTATTCTAACCACATTCCTTTCGTAATTTTTCAGATTGCGTATATAGCATAAGTTTTATACGTATAATCTTGTACGAATAAAGATATATACCCACTTCACCTCCTCCTTCCCTCTACCTCTGCCCTCCTATTGATTTATTTATTAAGTTATTTATTTATTCTGGTCATACCACTTCGACCACTTTCTTTACCATCTAAAGCCAAAAATCGTATAGTTTTCAGTGCGTTTCTATACGTGGGCAAACAGACGACTAAAATAAGACTTAAGTTTCTTTATTTCTTATTTATCCTATAGCAGTAAGCGCGGTAGTGTAAGATTACTTCCATGATCGCGAGTGCTCCACGCGGGAGCCATCGATCTCATAGCCTAAGTTTTCATCTGTAAACCTTTTGCACGAATGGTTCTTTTATATGAACATAAATGTTGTAATGCGCATAATAAACATATGGTTACAAAAAAGGGCACTGGTACTCGTTCGATCAGCGAAGATAAGCTTCGTTGGGCGCGGATATAGTATTTAGATGGGTGGCTGCTTGAGAACTGCGCGTGTTTCTGGGCAATCATCTTTTTTTATCTTGTTTTCTCTTCCTGATTTCCTGAATTCCTTATATTTAATACGTTCACCCTGCCGCTTTTTTTAAGGCTCTGTGATCGGCGTACTCCAAATGATAAGTTGTGCATTTATCTGGCAGCGCTTGCTTACTTCGGTAGCTTTGAGTTATCTATGGTTGTCATCAAAGGCTGAGTAGTTGCGTGAAATTCTAAGAAAATTCTTATAAAATTCTGTTCACGAATATTGAAATATCTATATAAATGAAGTACCCATACTAATTTATGATAAGTTATTCTATGGAATTCGGTTTATGCCGCCAGATGAAAGCATTGCCCGCGGGCCACCGGTGATTCACGCCGGGTTGAACGTTTTAATTGGTCATGGTATATAGAATACAGTTAAGACAAGAATGTACAAAGTCCATCAAATGATGTTGCAATAATAAAATATGAAATATAACTTCTAATGACACTGCGAATATGTTTGGAGGAGTAAACCAAGTATTTCGATGCAATAAAATTGTGCTCATTCCAACATAAAATTCCACAAAGTAATGGCTACTTATTCGAGGACGTAAGGATGACGAAAATAAATTCGTCTTTGCAAATTCGACGCAAATACTAAATGTGATATGAACAAATTTGGCAATAATTCAAAGAGTAGACGATAATTTCGGATGTGAAGTTCTTGATGGATGTAAGTATCGTAGTCAGGATGGCACAAAGGAATGCTTGTCAAAGAAGTTCAAAAGCTTCTCGCCGCTTCAAAGGTTTGCTTCACGCTATATCTATGCATTAATATTGGAATTTCTTATATATTATTGACTATTATTCTCACTTTCGCCCAGACCGCCTTAGGAGACGGACGTTCCCGACCAATAAAGCTTATACCATTTTGACCTGAGGAACGCTTCTTTCTCTATAGAACCCCTTATTTCTATAGAATACAACATAATTATAATAACATGCACTAATGTTTGAAGTCATTTAATGCCCATTATTACGGCTCTTTATGTCCGAGATTTCCGGATGCCTCTTCCAGCCATAAAATTATTGTATTAGAACACTTATCATACATTCTTTATCCGTCATCTTTACTGTCCTTAATTTTCTTTATTACCTATACTTTTTGAATAACCATTAAAAATTAATTATTACAAACTTTTGATTTCGAATTTTGTATAAGCAATATGTGTAATCGTTGTATGAAATTGTTACCGTACGATATAATTAGTCACATGAATAATTTTTGGACGTTTTTGAATTCAAATAGCGAATTTCAGTCCGTGCTACCTCAAAAAAATGAGCGGTGGGAAGCGCAGTTTGGCTTTCCCGAGCACGGTCGAAACTGTACAGGTTTCTGTGACGCGTGTGGTAGGCTAGGTCGCAAATATAGATATCAGCTGGTCGAAAGATGCCGCGATGGGTTTTGGAATTACCGTTGAATTCCGACGGGTTGACCTGATCGATTCCGGGACAGCGAACGTGGTCTCTGTACTTGGAGAAATCGAGAAATACGCCGAGACGAAAGACAAAGACGGGCCGGAAGGAGCGATCAATGGTCAGTGAATGGATCGATCGAAAGCAGGGGTAATGGTATTGGGATGTCCAGTTATTGACGTCCAACGAGACACCGTCGCTACCTCTTAGCAATCCTGTAGTTGGACGACAGACCGACTAGGCCAGTTGTAACGTAGATTATTGCAACTCATTATCAACCCTTTACATTAATAATTTTCATCGACTGTAATGAACCATGATTCGCGTATTTAACCTGCGTTGTACCATTGTCTATAACGATATATCCAAATTTAGAAAGTAATCTCATAAAATTCTGTAAACCGGCAGTATCATTCGTACGGTCAATGTTAATATGAAAGATTTGGCAATCAACAACATGATGGCAACGTCAACAACATGATGGCAACGTCAACAACATGATTATTAGTTTTGTTTATAATTATTACGTTTATCGCGTCGCGTTTTGCAGTTACGTACGAATTTCAACAGCTTGCAAAACGGCCGCGCTTACGCTCAATATGTTACCTGCCAATCATGAATGGCGATGATTGAATGATGAATCAGACAATGTGAAAGGTGGAAGATCTAAGGGCGAATGACACCACGATTATTCGAGTTTTCTAACCAAGGAAATCGAGGATTTGCCGAAGGGCGAACAGTGCCCTTATTGGTTAGATGGGACCAAGGGCGTTTTCTTTTGGAGCAAATAGGTGGCCCGGAAAAGATGAAAAGCTCCTCAACCCAAAATGAGTGGCGGCGGAAATCATTCCCCTAATTATGCATTAAGGTTTCACACGCAATGTTAATCCTCTGGAAAATGTCCATTTACAACTCCTTTGAGTGTTGAGATCATTCTTTATTATATACAAATTAATATACGCAAAAATTAGGAGGGGGCAGTAGAATAAACGCGATTTTCTCGAATATCGCGAAATCCAAGGTCGAGCTGGAATTATTGTTCAAATAAATGTTTTCAAAAATTACGTCCTCTATAATATGTTCGAAACTGGTCATTCTGAAGTTTATAGAATTTTTGTTTTCTTTATCAAATGGCTAATAACGACATGTTACTTTTGTAGCTTATTCGATCTAAATCCATTTTTAATATCGAAACGCAGCATTTTATGAAAATAAAAAAGGATTAACGGCAAAAAATAAATACATTTACTGCAAAGTCATTAAACGGCAGAATTATCCTTTTGTCTTTTAATCTGTTATACATTATCGCATATTATTTTAATTGTAAAAATATTAGAATGGCAAACGTTGGAAAAGAACGTCTTTTTAATAATATAAAAGTGATTAATTGAAACGATTTATTTCTAAAAGTTAATCACTCTCGCTAAATAACTCTGCATTGGGATTAAGAATTTGAAATAGTGAAATAAGTACTATCTTTATAATGTTCTTAATATTTTATTGTTCGCTTAAACCTCCAATTCTAATGCAATGTTTATATATACGATCCATTTCGCAATTTAGATCTTGTAAACCAATATATTTATTCACAGTTTACATCCAAAATTTATTTTTAGAGATTTCGGGACTTATCGTTTCAACGCTGTCAGTTGCACACAATTCTCATTACTTTTTCAAATAACTTTTGTTTAACGCTCACTGACATCTGTGTGAGTTTGGTGTAATACGTACAAATGCGAGTGTGCGAGGTCGGGTGATAGCACGAGTGTGATGTGAGTATTTTGGACGAGTGAGCGAAAGGTCTAGAATGCATGCTATCCGCTGATTATTATGGCAAAGAACAAAGGCGATGCGAGACAGGAAGATTAGTACGACACGGACCACGATAGCCCATGGAAGTAAGGAGTGAAGAGCGAGCGACAAGAAAGATAGTAAGAAAACAGTGAGAAAGAGGGATATTGAGCGAGACATATAAAATATATATAAAATAAATAAATAATACGTAATAAATAAATATAATTAAATTTATATATTTGTGTCGCTTATTATCGCTCTTTCTCACTGACTTCACTCTACCCTTTTCCACGCTTGCTCTTCACTGTAAATAAAAATTAAAGAATAAACCCAAAACCCCAATAATGATAGTCTATCTCTAAACCTTCTGTCTCTTGTGTGCGTCTCCTCTATTACAATCATACCTATTCTGCGGATAGTATATCGTTTTTAAGATTGCTTCCTTCACTCTTTAGGCTAGTATACCCATACGTATCTTATCGTTCAGGACGACAAACGTACATAAGCCGCAGCCTCAGCGCGAGAATTCGGCGGTTATATGCCGACTAGCTTCCTCAATGAGTTACTTCGTCCGCCCACTCCGTCGATACTCTTGGTTTTTTCTTTATCAGCAACCCTTTACATCGCTGTCCTGTTTTTCTCGCGGGTCCTTGGAACAACCATAGTACGTTTCGTGGGCACTGCTTCAGATTCAGATGGCGTTTGTTCTCCGTGGGGATCCTCTGTACTAAGGAGATAATCGGTAACTTTTTCGCAGAAGTTCATATTTTTTAAACCTTTTATATCCCATATTGTATGTATATACCAGGCATTGACGAGAGAATTACCGCATACTAATTCAATAACTATTTCCATATACCACTTTACTCTTCAGCGTAAGCAACTATAATAAGATGACATCTGGTCCGATAGATCAGCCCCCTTCTTAGCACTGTTATAAAGGAACACTATGTCCGGCTTTAACTTATTATTACTACCCTGAACAGTAACTCATTTGTGATTTTCAACAGCGGCTGGTATGGATACCGACCTTTTATCCGTCCTCTTTAAAAGTCCAACACCAATCCGATTTTGAAAACACATAAAGTAACCCCGTTGCTGCTTCTGTTTTGTCTGCAACAGGACAAATTTTTTATTAATTTTTACTGCACCACAAATAAATATTCGACGAAATTGCCGCTCGCCCTCAACATTATTTACGCCTAGAATTTGCACTGTGTTCTAAAACTATTTTCATCGTGTACGACTATTTTCTTCTTTCCTGTTCGGAATAGAAAAATTTGTTAATTCGCGCTAGGAACGTTTTTTATGGCAAAACGGAATAAAGTATTCCAAAATTAGGAACAAAACTGGTCCCGTCAGGTTTACTTAATACTTACAGGTATATGCAAATTAATATCGGAAAAGTATAGTATATCAATGTATTCGTTGAAGTCCACGGAATTTACTGAATCCAACGGAAATCATATCACTTTAGTAGTTTTATTATAAATAGAAGTCAAAGTTGAAAAATTCCGATTTTTCTCAAAATCAATTTTCTCTAAAACTGAGGGTGATAGACATAAACTGATTACAGGTTCGGTTTTAGCTTGTCGAGACCAACAAACATCGCTTAGTGGGTATTATCGAGCAAAAATCGTTTTGAACAGCGTAATTTAACGCTGCGGCCGTTCAACGGAACAGACAGTGAATTCGGGTGCGGCGTCAACGTGCAGGTGCAGAGAGTCGATTGCCTTCGAGGGTTGCGCTGCATCTGGGCTGTAGGTCGTGGGCTTGCAGCAGGTCGTTCAACGGGGTCGTTCCAGGTTTCTGTTATGCTGGGTACATCGAAGGTGCAGATCAATGGCTACGGCGTCGTAGCTGGAGTCTCCGGGGGCGATGGGCTTCGTAGGGCGTTGAGGGTTGAGGAGTAAGTGGTTTGTCGCGAACTGATTTGTCCAGTTCCATTAGTTAAAACAGAAGTATATTCATAATAAGAGTTACAATAAATGACTTTACACAAGTTTAATATTAGGCTAGACGGTTGATGGTTTAGAAGTGGGCGACTGCCGGCGGAGTCTCGACCCGTCTATGCGATGCTCAAGTTAATAAACACGTTAATGATCCAATGTATGATCAAATTATGACTGCCGTGGGACGCCGGTATCTTGGATTCGTTCGGTGCCAGTTTGGGGGCTCTTATCTGAGCGATTTAACCAGCCGGCACTCAACATATTTTATACGCTGATGCAATGCGCCGGCAAACGCAACAGTATTATGTCCGTGAAACTACCGACAAAAGAATTTTATTTGATAAGAACATTCCAATCGATTATGCGATAATTTCTTTCTGTACTAAACTACCGTGATTCGAATATAAAGTATATTCGAATATTCATCTAACCATTCGCCACATTAAAATCTACATAATGTAGAAACCCTATTTCTCTCCACTTAACCAAGTTATTCCTTCCTGTCAACGCATCATGGCAAGGATCAAACAAAAGGTTGAATAAGTAAAAAAAGAAATAAATTACTAATATTTACAAAATATGTATAATAAACATCATACAATGTAATTTCTTCGATACTTCGATTGTCATTCTTTTTTTTTTTTTTGAACTAATTTGTAAAACACCAATCTCATGTTAAAGTGTAGCAATAAGTGTAGTTATATGTGTAACTATAATGAAACAGATTACGAGCTCTCGAATTCAGAGACATTAATCTAGTGCACTTATCACATATGTGTAGTTACTCCTAACTATTGCGTTCATATATGCGTCTCCATAGTTTATTGAATCATTTGCATATATTCACTTTTCTTATTATTTGGCACAATAAGTATTCGTTAAGCAAAAAGGAAAGAAACCTCTTGATTCTCGTCCGATCATTATAATTAAGCTGCGTCGGTCTGCCTTTACCTTCCTCCTTCCATAATTTCTCATATCCGATTTGTTTCTCGCACATAAAATAAAGTTGAAATAAGAACTTAGTAACTTCAAGAACAAAATTTAAAAGTATGGCAGAGAGAAAAGAAATCAAACAGCTGTAAAAAAGACAGCAGTTTACAAAAAATATGTGCTCATTTATATCACTTTGTATCTAAATACGTAAATATGGTTTGATAGATATATTTTTTCTTTTAGTATAAAAATATTACTTCAAGTTTCTTTATGAATTCAAACATGAATAATATATACATATTTTTGACGAGAAGATAATTGATTATTGTATATAATTTTATGTACTTTTGTCCTTCAGAGTATTTGGGTATCATTTTTAATATAAGAGTATGTATGCAAAATTTGAAGACATAATGATTCATGAAAACGAAAAGACTTTCTTACAAAATAAAATTAAAAAGGTAGGAAATCACAAGTTCATGCTACAAAACTCGATTAATTTTAATGTCTCAAACCGAAATGAAGTTAAGAAGGGTCTACAGCAAAGGCTTTAAAAATAACTTAACCCGCACTGTGCTCTGGCGCGTTTCTATCATCTGAGAGAAAGTTAGCTGCGGTATTATGTCACCTAGCGGTAAAACTGAATAATACTTCATTCATGAACATTCAAATGTATCTACTACGTATTTTTTTCTATTTCCCACAAATTCAGAAAGTCGCATAAAGGAAAACAATTCAGTACTAAAATACAATATAATATTAGTAACATTGTATGGAATTATATCGACGATATAGAGGTTAAAAGGTTTGCCTAACTCAATCTGAAAAAGAAAGAAAAAAAAGAAAATAATTGGAGAAAAAACAGAAGAAAAATTGTTAAAGAATAGAATATTGTTTAAAATGAAAATCTTATAGTGTCACACATTTCGATGATATTTTAATTTAAGGGCACTATAACTACAATGATTGCTACAATAGACTACGAATGTTTATAGAAATGTATATTTTTATAGAAATATACGATTGGGGAATTCTGAAAATATGTTTGTAGTCTGTATCTTTTGTATAGTGCATATAGTTCTATGTTTTAAAAAGTTGATGTAAAATATATGAGATGTACGTTTTGTTATCAGTAACTGTCGTACCGTAATTATTCAGTATAATACTATATCGTAATTTACGGCAATTAATGCATACAAAATTGTAGTACCCAACTATTTGTTGGACATAACAATTTGTATTTTAAATTAAAATGCTTAGTTTGGTGTTGGTTTCTTCTATCGAATTATATAAACAGGTATTAATAATAGAAACTAAATAATGTGAAACAATTAAGTACCTTTATTTTCATTAATATTACAAACACGTTAAGGAAAATACGGAAAATATTTTATCGGCAAAGATTTATTGAATTTACCCACTAAACAACATCAATAAACTTAGTGAACGAAGATCGTTCATCCAAATAGATAAAAAATACAACTTTAAGTGTCTTCCAATAATGTCGCAAATCCAGAAAAGAACAGTACATAGAATAGTTTTATGCATGTAAAGTCATTTTTATGGATAAGAGTCGTCAAATAGCACCATCCCTTTCTTATGGAAATAATGCTTGTCGTGTATTGCTATTTGAATTGCAATTAATTACAACTCATTACAATACATAATAATAATTGCAAACTGTTATTAACGTCACATTTTTTGTATTAGTATATTTTTCGTGTATTTATTTCCCTTTATTGCTTCGTTTTGTACATTTATGTTGCATAAATATTGGGAATCTGGTATCTTTGTAAAATCACAGATTGCGAAATTAGGCGCATTTTGTTTAAAAACAAATTAAAGGGCATGTATAACGACGAACTCAGTAATCCTAGTGGTATTATTATTATACAAGTTATTTTGATAAGAAGGAGTTCATAGAATTCGTTGAGGGATGACAACTGTGATTTGAGATTTCGTGTTGTGTACCACTATTAACCTTTTATTTAACTTTTATTGAATATTATTAAACTCCTACACCTTGCTCAGCCTTTAGCTTTGGCAATTAATTATACTATAAATTTTTGAGATCTCGCTTCGCATGAGGCCTCAAAGAGACCGAGTGAGATATACAGAAAATGAATGTTACACAAGATGCGTGAATATGGTGACGCGGTTGAATTACTTGACATTGAAAGCGAGAAGTTGCATAAAATTGATACCACAAACATGTTAAGAGACGATTATTAAATCACAAATTGAGGAAAATGGGTGATACGAAAAAATTGGGGGCGCGATTAAATACAGCGATCACGGTTAAGATCGAGCATGTTCAAGATAGCGATTACGCTGCTGCTCCTGGAGATATTCATCGCCGGATAAAACTGCCGACACATGAAGACGTTGAAGGGGCAGTCATTGTATATCTCCGTAACGATGACGTTGAGAAGGTGATGTACGCAAGAAGCCTATTAAGAGGATTGACAAAATTATTTTTGAAAAATGTAAAAGTCGGTCGAAATTAAATAAGACAATGAAATTCGAATTCTTCCTAGATGTGAATTCGCATAATCACATAAAGTAAGTAAGTTGAGATTTTCAAGGAGACGAACAAATTCGATAAGAAGTAGTTCAGAATAATTTAACGAGGATTGCTGCAGGCCTGTTGTGAGCCGCATCTCATACTCATTGCCTAATTTTGTTGAAATTAGGTGTCAAATTGTTTCTGGTGTCCAGCAATACTTAAATGCAGTATATCTACAGCAATACGGGGAGTTTTCCTGCAAATGTAAAATGACGACATCATGTGTAGTTCGTGACTGATCTTATTGCTGTGTATATTGTTCTGACTGTACCTCGCGTTTGGTTGTTGTTGTGTCTCTTAGTTTGGGTGGCCACAACCTGTGACCTTTCGTACAACTGTTGTTGCCAATTACGATACATTGTGTAGAGAAGTCACAAGTAAACGTTATGAAGTATTTGCTCCTTCCGTTATAATATACTGGCTTGCATTTGTAAATATCCCAATGTAATAATTGGCATACCTGGCTGGACTGCTTTTCCCTAAACTTCTTGCACGATGCCTTGGAGAACATAGCAAGAGTCGCAAATGAACAGCGTCTTTCGAGATATCAAAGCCATTTGCAGGTACATTAACAACTGCACGGCGATTGACATGACAAACTTGTCAATGCCACAGTTGATCCATGTTTAGTGTCTACGTATTTGCTTATGTCTCCTGTACAATTACAATCTCTTGCTAGAATACCACTCTTTATTTATTTATAACAAGCCACTTTCCCTGTTCAACATCAGTTGAACTGTATACAGTATATGCATACTATATTTATTATATCGATATAATTGCGTTATTTAATAATTGCGCTTTGTTGTACAATTTACTCACATTGATATTGGTATTGCCTTATTATCGGCTCTGTTTTCGTTTCCGTATATAGACACCTGAATTCGTTTATCTGGATACAAGGTTTGTTGTAATGTATCACCTTTTGTGACTTGTCCTGTCAGTCTGTCATTATATTCGATTAAAAAAGTTCTTTCCATCTCCATAGAAGTGAATACGTTTATCGTCTGGTAGTTGTGCCAATGCTCTATCGAGGATTCCATACTTAGCAGGCAAATCTGAAAATAAAGTATAAACGAAATCTTAATCACTTATCACCACATCAGCTTCGGTTGGGATAGTTGTAGCAATCTTTGTCTTTCTTTTCTTTTTATCGTGATTGAAATCCTCAGGAGATACCGTGTCCCCTGTGGGTCAGGCGCGGTTATGCAAGATTTCTACATGCTCAATTCCCCACGGTTTGAGGGGAATACAACCTTGACCGCGGCCTCATGGGCAGTCGGGCCATATCAGTCTGCTGCCCGCGGTCCAGCTAGGCTGCTGATATGTGTCCATAATTATGAAAGTGGTCTAAGTCAGATATTCCTTGTTTCGAGATATTTAATGAAATGCATTTGCATAAATTAAAAAATATTTTTATTTTATGCGACTTTTGTATTTAGAACTTAACTGGTCTTGATTAATGGAAATTTATTATGAATACGAAATTTTTTGTGAATTTCGTACGAAAATGTTGTTTCTAAAGCTTAAATTGACTTGGACCATTTTTAAAATCAACTGAATGTCCTATAAATGACTTGAATCAATAAAGAACTATGAGTTTTATTTGAAACAATAAACTTAATGAAATAATTCATGAACTTTTATCAATGATTCTAAAAAAGTGACGCATTTTTATCACTTCGAGTTTTTAAGATTTTCAAAATGTTCCTGAAAAATTAGAGGAATATATGGTAGGAAACACATAATATCTTTAAGTTTTTTTCCGATATTGGTCTAGTGGTGATGTATAAAGGAAAAGCTTAATATTCCCGTATATTTTGAGTCATCCTCTTTTAGGGGAAAGATCCAAAACGTGGAATTCCGAAGCATCTAGTGTTCTTTTATTGAACATTTTATATGGTTCATTTTTCACAAATCTCATCCATGGTATATGCAGCCAAGAGACTTTCGCCCGCGGTACTCTTTCCTCTGCTTGTTATTGACTCTTCTAGTGATTTCATTGTAATAAAATCGGTCTGTATCAATCGTTTTATAGAAACTGTATTCCTTCTTCTACAGTTTTCTATAAGTTCACAGTAATGCTCAGCGTTGTACAATAATCTGTTTTTTTTAATTTTTATTTTTATCAAGCCAAAATGACGGTCATTCGGTAGAAAGGAATGACCAAATACCAACAATTTTTGACTTAGACCACTTCCATAATTAACACTAAATGAATTGTATATAATGTTGAAATTACAGCCACCATATAATGTTTCATTCGTGACGATATCGTAAAGATTACATTGAATAAATTTTAGTTTTCAACATGTGGTGTATAATAACTGATAAACTCGTTTTATGAAAATTGTGACTTAGACCACTCGCATAATTACCGGTCCATATGACACATACTATATTTTTTGTATCCGTATAATAGCGTTACTCATAGTGATTGGTATTACCTTATTATAGGTTTGCTCCTCGTTTCTATGTTGTTCGGTAGGTCATATCGTTTTTCGTTTTCTTCGTGAAAATGAAGCACGATTTTTTATTATAAAGATCTGTTGTCATAAAGTTAACGATATTTTTAAGGCGGTAAATAAAGAATTCTGTGAAAACTAAGACATGGAATTATTTTATTTCGGCATTCCATGCATCAGTGGGTAGTATTAAATTTGATATATCAATTAACACTAGAATTACGGGATCCGTCAATTGGACGGATGGTTTGCTGCAATTATACAATATTAATAGAATTAATCAACTCATATTATGTTTGTGGATATTTTAATTTGTTTTTAAATTAAACTCATGGTCTTTTTTTCAACAAATACGTAGTTTTCTTTACGCGTAAATCTGACGGGTCTACACAAGGATAGGTATACAAAAGACGTTCGTAAACCTAGTGTTAATATCGACCATTAGAATCTGATTAAATGGCGACTGAGAGTCGCCTTTTGAGTGCAAAGGGTTAACATGATCGTCGTCCAGCGCGATTTGGCCGAGTTTCTTGCGTGGCCCACATCCGATAGTCGGCCGCCAGAATGTAAAGAAGGAGATAAGCTGGAATAACATTGACGCAAATCGAGTAGGCCCGGGCCTCATATTTGAATTCAGTGAAGAAGCATACTTCTTCTCAAACGCATTGTTCAGAATTCTTCAATCGCGGACGATCCTGTCACGATCAAAGGTCGGGAAAGATAACGAAAACGAGGGTCTGTGACACATCCGGCCGTATCTTCCAATTTCCTGTAAACAAGATAAATAAAAATAGAAAGTCCACCTCCCTCGCGACCAAAAGGCTACTGTAAATACCCAAACCAAAAACAGCAAGGATCAGTCTGGACAGAATCGTGACACCGTGGTAACTATGAACGTTGCTATAAATAAAGTGTTCGATCTTCTAAGTGGAAGTTGACAATTACTTCAAACCTTGAATAATTACGTGACAGTCCCATCGTGGGTCATATAAACTCAGGCCTAGAAAACTCGTTACTACCTTCTACCAGTCAGACCCTAAATGCAGATTCAATTCACATTCGGGACATTCTATTTTAGCAACTTGATACGCGTTTCGCTTATTTAGCTATTTTCTTCGGGTCACCGGACTTTTTCGCCTTATTTTTGAAGTCCAAGTAATAGTACCTAGGATTTGGCTGACAATAAACCCGTCCATTAGGTCCAAGCCATGTGCGCTGGTGACACGACTTTCGAAGTCTTAAAATGGAGGGGGTCTTATATCAATTTTTATAAATGATATAAAAATTATAAAATATTTTATAAAAATTAGAAAATATGGCCCGTATCGCCAGATATGCTCGATCCTCGTAGGACTTCGCCCTAAAGGAGGAATTTATTCCAACAGTGACCTTTCTGTGGAGGACGATCTTTCCTCCTTTGGGGACAACTGATTCGCGGAGCCCTGGGCCCGCCCGTGGTCGTCTAATTAGCAAATCAGGAAACCGTTTTACCTTTGGCGAGTCACGACAACTTTCTGGCCCCGGAAGATCGTTAGTCAAACATTAGACATCAGTGACGCACATCAGTGATTTCTTAACCGTCAAAATGATCATTGGACGACGTAAAGATGCAATTGAGAAAAGAAGCGATGACAGAGTAGTGAGTTTTAGAAGAAAAGTTATGAATAAAATTTCATCGAGCTTAGACTCGGATATCGAGGAACTATATACAAGTGAAGACCTTGACGATATATTGGGAGGAACTTACTATAGGCGAAGAAAAGAAACTGAACTCTGGTGATAATTCATTGGACAATATTCTATGGAAGTAATTCGCTAACAGGCAACAGTCATTTCTGTTTACTGGAAAATGTGGACTTCTGATGGATTTGCCATGTGACATTAGCGCAAGCGAGATGCTTTCGCTATTCTTAGATGACAAAGCGATAAACGTTTTAGTGTCTAATACTAAGACACTAACTGAAACTAATAGATATGCAAAGCAAAAGTTGCACCAACGTGAAAT
>NIJG01000838.1:16418-29562 GCA_002201625.1 Euglossa dilemma | reverse complement strand
TGGAAAACAACACCCTTACAATTTTACAATACCGGCCGCTTTTCTTGAATTGCATCGCTTAGTTTGGCGAGTTGTTGAGCGTACCCGTTTAAATTGATCGTTTGGTTTTGTGGCATAAGTTCAAGGTACAAAATTTCGGGATAATCTCACCATACTGACAGCATAATCTTTTTTTGGTGAATCTCTGCTTTTCATGCGTTTGAGATGGTTCATCTTCACTTCTGGATAACGTTGTTATAAACTATCCCTTTTTCATCGCCAGTAATTAGGCTTTTCAGAAATGGATCAATTTCGTTGCGTTTCAGAGGCGAATCGCAGATGTTGCGACAAATGAATTTCCTTAAAGTGACGAGGGATCCATAAATCGAGTTTCTTGACGTTACCAAGTATTTTTAATTTTTTATCAATGCATGTATGCGATATCTCGAGCTTCTCAGTAATACCGCCCGAGCGCGTCTGTTATGTCGGCGTTTTGCATAGGAGGAACATCGGGGGTTCATCACAACTGTGCCCCCCCAGCCCTGCCGCAAATCGTCACCTTTGCCGCAGACATTCACCCGCAGTCTGGCCACTCGATGATCGTGGACAACATCGCTGTAGCTGCCGGGAGAAGGGAGAACAGTCGCTACGAAGAGAAGCAGAAGCAGCCCGAATCTGGTAAGGGTTGGGCGCCCTACGCTCCGGCCGCTCACAAAACCGCAGCGAGGAGCACACTACACGAGCCATCCAAGAAGGGGGCCCATGAACGGGCCACTGTGTCACCACCATCGACAACAGGCCGCGGCAGAGTGAGGTCAAGGGATCGATCCAGCCCCCGTCTCAATCCGCCGTGCTGTGACAAAAAAGAAACCGCCGCGATCATAATGTCAAGTAAAAGCATTTGTTTACTCTGACTTCACTTCTTTCGCGGTATGACGTTATTGAATGTCTATTCAGCCGTAATTTATTCATTATATATTCTACCGTCGCCTGATCACACGTTGCGTTTCCGCTTGAATCATCCTTGATGTGTTCAACACACGAACCGGTGGCATTTCCCCTATTCTTCTGTATTGCAGTTTCAACGGTTGGTTTATTTTTAGAATTTTGTTTCCTTCTGTTCGATTTAAAATCTGGAGGAGACGCATTCGCAGCGATGGGACGTTTTCTCTGTTGTTTCTCTGGCCATTTTTCTTCAATGATAATAATCTCCGGAGTGTTTTGACTTAAAATACCTTTCCTACTATATTTCGCTTTTATTTCGTCGGTGTCTTTCAAAATTTCTATCCCAGATTCTAACTCTAACTCCAGTATTGATTGTTCTATTTACATCAACAGACTCAGAAACATCATCTTTAGAGCAACATGGCTCTAAGAAATCGTTCCTTTGTCTAAATTGTATTTGTCCAGAAATTTATATTGCACATTTGCTTGCTTCTATCGCCACTGAATTATCTACTGCACGGTTTATCCTATCTTTCGTGCTTGTTTGTACGCATCTCTCCGCCGACTGTCCTCTAAGCGAAATACTTTCAACAAACGATCGTTTCCGTTTATTTGTAATTACCTTTTCATCAAATCGCTCGATACATTGTTTATCATTATCATGATCTATGATAACAATTTTACTCAAAGCATCAGACATTTTGCATTTTCCTTATACATCATCTTTTAGTTGTTCTCTTAAATTCTCATTGATATCACAGCTAAAAATTCAAAAATGCTTGAAAATTGTTTTAATATTGTAAAATTAGTTACTAATGATAATCACATGATGTACTTTTATCCTTCAACGTTTTCTAAGTATCTAATAGACTACGTCTTCTTATCCCTACTGATTTCTCACTTTTACAGACATCGGAGCTCATTTTACAGGACAACGTTATGTATCCAAAATATTTACCAATGTTTGCAAGCCAGCATCTAAATAAGATTTTATTGTTTAATTTTATGTATTAAGACAAACAAAATTTCCAATCAATTTAAGCTTCTTACTATACAGAAACGTAGTAAGATATAATTTTTTCATATTACATAACATAAAGAACCATCACTGACAGTCAGTATGTGACTTAATAAATAAGATATGCATTTAACTATTCGCTGCAATATTACTCGACTATGTACATACATGTATCGAGCCATAAGATATATTTGTACTTTTTTAAACTCAAAATATTCACGTTCGTAAAGGTTTCTTGAAATCTCTCAAAACATAAATTAATAATACCTAAGAACTTAATTTCAAAATGAGAAATGAGAAGTATCGATAAACTAGTGATTCGATGAACGATTTTTAAAAATCTGCAACTTTTCATCAGAAATTAATGTATTTAAGTTACACGTATATTTTAAACCTGCATGACTTAATCTGAGTCAGTAAGTTTCAAAGGAAATTTATGTTTCACCGCATTTGGGATCCTTATCTTTCAAACTACTAGGTCCAGTATCAACCGATGATTTAGAGCAAAAATCATTCTATTGTATTGCTTATATTCGCTAACTGGTCTTNTTTGGGAAATGTAATGTAATCTTTCCTGTTATTTGTAATAATACCTTTGCATTCGACTTCGTCATCTGTATTCCAAGCTTAGATTTTTAATTATTTACCTTCTTACTCGTTACAAGATTATTTCAGAACTGGAAGTTGTTTAACTATGTAGCGCTTTCATCGTCAAATTTCAAACATCCTTGGTGGGATTAGAGGAGATTATCGAAATGAGTCTGTCCTGTATAATATATATTAATGATATATATTAATAACGGTTATAATAAGCACTTTCTAAGTGCAAATAGCTTTCCCTCAATCATGTACTCACGGGTGAAGCAGGATCAGCGATATATTGCACTGGGGCTATTTCATCTTTCAACTCTGCTATTCTACTTCCGTGGTACAACCATCCTGCCATGGTCATTACCAAAACAACTATCATAGCAAACAAAAATCCTGCTGTCATACTTCCATTGCCTGCTTCATCTTTTTCTTGTATGTTACGCAGACATAATTCTAATATTAATAGATTTGAATTAATAGACCAGAATATCCATGTCTGCAAATGAAGCCATCGACAGGATAACAAATGCAATAATTATTTTTACAATCACAAGGTTCCATGTAATGATCACCTTAGACAAACTAAATTTACAGATATAAAAATTTTACGTTATAATATTTCAATAGCTTCTTTTTAACATTATTTTGTACAACTTTTTTTCTTCCGACATACGTTCAGTTCATTTGGTTTCAGTCCAACCAGGTGCACAACGACGGTGATCATTAATAGATCAGCATTTGCCTCCAACTTGACAAATACAATGTTGATTGCATTTCATTCCACATGTCCCTTCTCGATAAGGATACTTGACAAAACTCACCATGTCAACCAGGTCGACATTGACAAACACCTGAAGTAATATTATAAAATGTAATTATATAATTATACAAGACAAAAAAGAATGATGGAGAGTATTTTACCTGTTACATGATGGCACTCTCCAACATTTGTACACCGACAACGACTGACACAATTTAATCCATAACGATTAAGTGGACAAGGATGCTCGTAAGTTAAACTTACGATTCCAGGTCGACAGACATTTTCACCAGTGACATTATCGCAAGTCACATTTCCTGAAAAATTAAATATTTCAGATATAACTTAAACATTAAATTGTGGCAATATAGCAAATTATGTTTTCCTTTTTTTTTTTTTAAATTTTTAGTAGAAAGATAAAATATATGCCTCTACATACGTTATGTTATATATAATAGGAGATATCAGATGGCTTTATAACTAACCAGTTATTTGAGGTTTCAAGTAAGATTACAGAAATAAAATATTATCAAATAATTATATTTATAACATTGATAATAGGAGCGTTATTTCACTATTTCCTATGCTAAAAAATTGCTAATCCATACTCAAATACAAATTAATCAAGCAAATGAAATACACATGATGAACATTATATTGTAATATGTT
This sequence comes from Euglossa dilemma, assembly GCA_002201625.1. Classification (NCBI taxonomy): domain Eukaryota; kingdom Metazoa; phylum Arthropoda; class Insecta; order Hymenoptera; family Apidae; genus Euglossa; species Euglossa dilemma. The sequence continues at coordinate 25,600 of NIJG01000838.1, read as the reverse complement.
AAGTAGAAAAGCGCATTGACATTAAAAGTTACCGATCAACAAGTTAATAATAATAATTTCGGTTTAGTAGATTTGCCTGAGCTAGGTTTCACTTTCATCTAGTACTGTTATTTATTCCATGCATCTTCTGCGTACACTTTTCGTTACAGCGTTCCCCGTACCATCCATCTTTACAGGGTTCAGAACAGTCGGGACCTTGCCAGCCTCGGACACAAATAAAATGCCTCTTTCCGGATTCCATGTACTATTCTCCATACACTCGCATCAGGAATGAAAATCATCACTGTATAGGTCTTCTAGACAATTTGTATCACAACGGATTAATGTTCTATACCGTTAAAATGAGAACTTCATCCGAAGATCATATGACCATTAAACTAATTTTCCAGTCTTTTCCACCAATTTCATTTCTTTTCAAATGAATCTAAATTGATTGCTAGAACATATGCTATTTTATGCATTTAATATATTTTATTTTATTTGTTCAATGACATTGTATCTATTAAATAAATTATAAAGAGAAAGGAAAATCATTTAGTAGTTAAAAATATTTAGTTATCATCAATACATTACATGATGCAGGTGAAATGAAATAAGTAAGATATTAAAACGATACTTGAAGCAAAGGACAGATATTAAAGCTTTCAAGTACGGCAATTGATCGACGAAATAAGAAAAAGAACAAGCCTTGCCAATGCGAGATGCAATGACAGATGCAATGACCAGTGACAAAATCACAGCCGTGAGTATTCTCTTCATGTCAGTCACACGTTCGAGTACATCCCAAACCAATAAATCCTTTTTCACAATGACTTTGGCAAAATTCACGGACGAAAGCAGCCGCACATGAGTATGTACCTGCAGATGTTTGAAAAAGATGTTGTGTTTTGGTGCAAGGGCAACAAAATGTAAAGAGAAATGCAGAATTGAGAAATGTGTCTTTGAAAAATGTGTAACGCTAAGTTAAATAAAACCAAGTAACGTAAGCATTATAAAATCTTGTGGAAAGTCATTAATTAATATTTACCGTCCAACCATGTGTACAATATCAATCGTTAGCTGTATACGCGCTTAGAGAAACGAAAACAAATAGTCCTTAAAATGTTTTCCGCATTGATCCCCTCTGGCAATTTTCCCGCTCTCTTCGCGACGTAACTGGAACGTTACTTGATCGCCCGTCGTCGTTCCCGAGTTTCCTCATTTCGATTCCGTGCTCTAGGGCTTGCAACGAAACACGGGTAGACGTTCGAAGCCAGAGCCATCCTTTATATTCCCGCGATAACTTTGTATACATATCGAGTGATCGGCAAGTGTGTGCAGTGTAAGCCAATCCCAACATTCGCCAGCGAAAGAAATCCAACAAGCGCGGCGTTAAAATACCCACAAACCAACTGCCATCCACATTTTATTTTACCAATCTCCCAACGAAATCGGACTTACAACAGCTCGGTTGTCCTCCATACCAAATTCTCAGTCGTCATTTATTGCCCGCTGCTCGTGCGGGATATAAGATGTCCCCATGGTGCTGCATCCCTAAGCCACGGGCAGGCATACAGGCTGGTCTCAAGGCCAAGCTTACGTACGCCTTGCTGGGGGGTCTCGGCAGGCACTGCAATCCAGACCATCTTGGGATGACGAAATTAACATGTGGGCGCTCTGCGCCGACTCCGCTGTCGACACAGTAGTGTACGGCATCAAAGCGGCAAAGGCAGAATTCAAAAGCCGGCATCGCGGGCTTGCCGTGTCGGCTTATGCAAGGCAGTCCGAATTGGGGCGCCCCTCCAGCAGGACAAGATATTCCCAGCTGTGATGTGATGCTCAACTATTCGCACGCGTCGGCAGTCACCCTGGAGCACAGAGTACAATACACGATTGATATTACATTTCACTTCTGTAAAGCCGCAATCCTTTTCGCGGCGCGGCATACAACAGGCATTCGTGCTTAAAAGAACTGTCAAAATGCCGGTACGTCTTTTCACGCCACGACGGAGAAGGTAGCCTGTGGTATGTTCCTTGCGACGGACCGTATGAAGTCGTGGAAAAATACGAAAAGACATTCGCAATAAACGTAAATGGAAATCACATTCGAGTTAGTATCAACTGCGTGAAACATGCGTTTATTGTCGCAGATAATAACAGTGGCGTTGAGAAACCGCTCAGAAACGAAAATTTACATCTGGTATCCGACATCCCCGATACCTGGCACCGAGAAAACAATGACCAAGCACACCATACGACTCGCGCAGATAGAACTGTGGTCTCCGAAAGGTTTTCAGGCTGGTCTCAAGTAACTTAGTGTGTGAATCATATGAATGCATCAGTTTTGAATTATATTTAAAGTAAATATAGTTATAAATTTTACATGAAAATAATATCGACTGTGATATTTAGATATCAGTAAATGGAAGTGTTCCAGGCAAAGTGCAAGCATATGTGTCAGCTGTTTTTAATGTTAGTTTTCTATCTCTATACTTTTCTGTCTACTATTAGCGTTGTCCCTGGAATGAGAGTGCTGTAGGAACGCATCAAGCAATGCGCTGGTAACTTTCCGCTATTTGCTGTTCCTACCTGCAGCTGGAGCCCCGAGTCAATGGGGATTTATGGTATGATTTCGTGATTCGTGACTCGCGGACGCGTGGGCCGCCCAGCATTACTTACGAAACTTCATGATTAATAAACAAACCATGTCGCGCGAAACTGTCAACGTATTTTATTTTCTCACAAACGCCTTTCCCTCAGATATTAGGATCGATAATTAGTTAACGCTTTCGCTACGGGTGCCGTATATAACCGGTATCCACTTGACGATCTGTGTGCACGGGTGCCGTTTATATCTGGCGGCTTGCATATACAAGCTCCGTCTGTCGTCGGGAAAAACAACTTAGTTTTCGGGGCGGTTCGTCGTTCAGTGGTGTTAATCCGGCGGAACGGACTGCCGTAGCGAAAGAGTTAATAAATATTTAGGGTCTTCTTTTTATTTCACCAATTTTGACTAACCAGTGCCACGGTCGATCGAGACCGAGGCCTTCTCTTATACTGTACCAACACTGCGATAGGCACGCGATTCGTATAGGAACATGGAGGATAAATAATAATTACACGAATGATAAGATTATATTTATTATACATTTATGTATTATTATCTCGTACACGTTTTCTTATCTTGTGCAAAATGAACGAAAGAAGAGAAGGAAGGATTGCTAGTTGAAAATGAAGTCATTGTGTCAACAATTAGAAACTACGGAAAAACGCAATAAATGTAAAAATGTAATATTAAACAGCGCTAAATACCAAAATCTTAATGGAAAATTGAAAAATACCATGAAGTGCTAAATACAAATATATAATTCTAAGGAATGAATCGATGATACGAAAGAAGGTGGAGTTTGATCGAGTTTCTCATCTGAATAATGAAGTACTTCTTTAAAATTAATTCTAGTGTATTTTTTAGTATTTCGTTTTATACGTTTAGCATTTATATTATTAAACCTTTAAATTATTAAATCACTGATTCTTATACAAATATTTATTTAAATCACTTTTTTGAAAAATCAGCCAATTTTAAATACATTATTACCATTTATTGGTTCTCCATTCTGTACAAACTCTCAAAGATTTAAGTATGTTTAAATAAATTAAAAGAGTTTGAAAAATAATTTGCAAAAATTCATATTTACAACTTAACACACTGAGCGCTGCAACGTATCGGCCACTCAAAGCCCAAATGCTGACCTTAATCCCATTTTCCTGAAATAATATGTTTCGATTGCATATTTATCGTACACAGTTTAAAATAAAGGAAAAATAGAAACAAAGTCGAAATCATTACGGGGTCGGTGCTCAAGCGTGTAACTGAAACTCGTACTTTAGCGAAGCCGAGGTCGATCTGTTAGAAACCAATGAATTAATAAAATTAAAGATTTTTAATAATAAAATTGATAAGGGAAACTCAGGAACGACCTGGATATATATTTAAAATGTAAAACTTACAAACACTTTATTTTTATATGCCATATTAGCTTACCAAAATGTGACAAGGTTCCATTTGAATGTAGTACTTTCAAACGACAACAATTTTATAAATATATATCATCTAAGACCGTAAATGAAAGAAATAGAATAGGATACGATCCTAAAAGAAAGAAAGAATAAGATACTTAGCATCATCGTTATTATTATCGTTGCTATTTCAAGTCAATCAGAGATATACATTTTTCTGTCAATTAGTTTACACAGAATTTTTAAATTTATTTATCTGTTGAATATGAAATAAACTCATTTCGTTATTTTTCAGTGCGCGAAGAAAGCTTGAATTTCTCTACTCTATGTCACGCATATTGGGTTACATATTGTGCTCCTTGTATACTCCTATATAACAACATGATCGCCTAACCAGTAAAAAGTAATTATCTAAGAATATTAAGTATATATCTGAGTTCATTAGACGAAATTAAAGTTGAGTTTTATTCATATAATATCCGTAATTTCCTATTATCTCATATAATTTGAACAATTATTATTTTTGTACACCATATTTAGGTGTATGTATCGGGTCGGTAAGTTTAGCGGTGAATAAATTTTCCCGTTTCGGCACAAATAGTACTATATATATAATTTCTTAAAATTAATTTAAATTTTTTAATTTTAATTTCAATTTATTGAATTACTATTGTATTTTGCCCCACATTAAATTCTCCAATACGCTTACAGGTTAACAAGAAAGAGCATTTATTACAACATTTCATCGCTCGAGAATGATTCTTTCGATAATTTTCGAAAAATTTCTGCGTCATTAGTTTAAAATGGTCGCGAAAAGTTTCGTGTTTAATCCTGAAGCTGGATCCAGGTATACCACGACGGCAATAAGAGTGACGGGAACAGCAGCTGTTGATTGATTCGGCGCCAAGGAGGGGCTGCCGTAACCCTGGAAGCGTTGCTGCTAGTATCTGTCGCGGCATTCAGTATCGTAGCGTCCGTGGAGAATGTTTTCTTCGATTGCTTCTATTCTAATCTAAAGTTTGTATAAACAATCCATTTAGCAATTTAGATCTTGTAAACCGATAAATTTATTCACAGTTTTCATCCTAAATTTATTTTTGGAGATTACGAGACTTATCGTTTCAACGGTATCAATTGCACACAATTCTCATTACTGTTTCAATTATACTTTGGTTTAACGCTCGCTGACATCTGTGTGAGTTTGGTTTAACAGGTACAAATGCGACTGTGCGAGGTCTAGTGATAGTACGAGTGTAATTTGTATATTTTGGACGTGTGAGCGAAAGATCTTGAATGCATTGGTATCCGCTGATTGTTATGCATAAGAACGAAGGTGATGTGAGACAGTGAGGTTAGTATGACACAGATCTCGATAGTCCATATAAGTGAAGAGTGAAGAGTGGGCTAGAAGAGAGATAGAAAAAATACAGTGAGAAAGAGGGATATTGAGCGAAACATGTAAAATATATATAATAAATATAATCTCACGCTCATTATCCCTCTTTCTTATTGATTTCTCGCTACCTTTTTCCACGCTTGATCCTCACTGTAAAGACAAAAATTAAAAGTTAAAAAATTTCCACCGATATTAAGAAATTCATCCACTAAGTGCTAAACCAATTCCCTTCTCGAGCATACGACCATATATATATTTATACCAACCCAAAACCTCTAATAAAGACAGTCTACCTCTAAACCTTCTGTCTCTTGTGTAGGGCTCCTCCATTACGATCACACCTATTCTGTGCATAGTATATCATTTTTAAGATTGCTTTCTTCTCTCCTTAGGCTAGTAAACCTATACGTATCCTATCGTTTAGGGCGACAGACATACACAAGCCCCAACCACAACACGAGAATTCGGCGGGTATATGCCGACAAGCATCCTCAAAGAGTTACTTCATCCGCCCAGCCCATCGATACTCTTGGTTTTTTCCTTGCCAGCAACCCGACCGACACATTAAATATTCTAGGTTCCCATTTCGAGTCCGCCAAGATCCAAAATCAAATATCGAGAACACAAACTTACCCAACGTAATCCAGAAACAAAGTGACAAACTCGTATTGGAACTTCAATCTGTCAAACTGGATAAGAGAACCATTACCCCCTCCTCTCCCGAAAACCCAAAAGTCATTCCACCTATATACTTCATTAATTTCTAGAACCTCAAGTTGATCCTGAAAAAACTTAATATACAAAAATCTGTCAGCTTCAATGGCATACTGAATATTACCCTTAAAAGCCATTCCCCAAATTTCGCAAAGCATTAGACGATTTTATTTAATAACTGTTTAAATCTCGCGTATTTCCTTGCTTCGTGAAAAACGGCCAAACTCCTCCGGCTCATAATGAAAAAAAAAAAAGAAAAAAAAGGGAAAGACGGCTGTTCCCTAGTATCAGACTAGATCCATCAGTTTACTCCCCAATATTAGTGAAATTTTCGACATAATAATCAACGATGCGATTACACGGTTCTGCAATAGTCGAAACACAATCCTGAAAAACTAATTCGGATTTAAATTTATACTCAGCATGGCTCATGCTATTTGTAAATCCACCTCTGATATTTGCTAGGCCAGAAATGCCGGAGAGTGCGTCGGAGATATGTTAATCGATCTGGAGAAATCATTGGTCGCAGACTGGTTAGACGGGGTCTTCTATAAATGAGAAAACAAAAATTTCCCATCAGTCGATAAAAATGATCGGAGATTTACCAAAATCCCGTTTACTTTGACCTAACTATAAACACGGCACTTGTCGCCCCAGATGCGTTCTTGCACAACGATTCCAAGTGTTTCATTCAAAATGAACATATCTTACCTCCTTCGTATTGTTACAACCCGGCTTCGGTATGGTAAAAAAAAGTAAAAAAAGTAATGAAATTTTCTCTCACCTCGCCGCCGAAATCAGTATAAATTCCACACGGCTCGTACGACCGTGACTAACCGGGATCCGCGTGTCCGAAACGACAACTATTCCCGAATTACGACTGACACTCCTATTGCTAAACCTGCTTACTCGGAGGAGCCGTGAACGTTGGGGTTCGCTGCGTTAACCGTTGACGCATTGCCGGTGGGTCACACGTGTCTGTTTCGTGGGGCTACGTGCATTACAGTGGATCACACATGTATTTCACAAAATAGGTAGTACACAATAGGTTTATTTTTCAATTCTCGACATTATAAACAGACATTCAATATTAAAAACATATCAATTCAATATCGTAAACTTAACATAATTATTTTATTTTTTTATGTAATTTTTCAAATCATGTTGGTCATAGTGCCGGTTGGCCCTTACATCGGTTACAATAGGTTTTCACTTTTTACGCTTTATTCGCGGCATACTGCCTAGCATTTATTCTAGATATACGTTTATAACATTCATTACATCGCTGTCTGGTTTTTCTCGCGGTTCCTTGAAACGACCACAGAAAATGTGTACGTTTCCTGGGCACTGCTTCAGTTTCAGATGGCGTTTGTTCTTCGTGAGGATCCACTTTCCTGAGGAGACAATCAATTATTTTATGCGGAAGGTTAAAATTTTCATATCTTTGGTAATTTTCTATGTATATACCGGGCATTGACGAGAGAAGACCTGCATACTAATTCTGTAACTACTTTCCTATACTACGTTACTGTTCTCCGTAAGGAACTATAACAAGAAGACATCTGGTCCGATACATCGATCCCCTTCTGAGCATTGTTATAAAGGAGCACTATGTCCGGCTTTAACTTATTATTACCACCCTATGCAATAACACATTTGTTGATTTCAGAAGTGGCTAGCACGCATGCCAGGCTTTTATCCGTCCACTTTAAAAATATAGCACCACTCCGATTTTGAAAACACATAAACACACCCTGTTGCTGTTTCCGTTCTGCCTGCTGCCGAAGAAATTTTTTATTAATTTTTACCGTACCACAAATAAATTTTGTACAAAATTGCCGCTCGCACTCAAAGTTATTTCCGCCTAGAATTTGCAATGTGTTCTAAAACTATTTTCATCGTGTACGACTATTTTCTTCTATCCTGTACGAAATTGAAAAATTTATTGATTCGCGCTATGAACGTTTTATATGCACAAATGTTCACAGAATTGCGAGTGATGGTGAGAATTTGCGTCGGACCTCTACTGTGTGATAAAAATGGAATAAAGTATTCTAAAACTAGGGACAAAATTGGTTCCGTCAGGTTTGCTTAACACTAATAGGTATATGCAAATTGATATTTGAAAACTATAGTATATCAATGTATTATTTGAAGTCCATGGAATTTCTTGAATCCAACGGGAATCGTATCGGTTTAGTAGTTTTGATATAAATAGTGGATAAATTTGAAAAATTGCAATTTTATTCAAAATCGATTTCCTTAAAAACTGAGGGTGATAGACAAAAACTGATTTCGGATTCGGTTTTAGCTCGTCAAGATCTATATACATCAGCTAGTGGGTATTTTCGCGCAAAAATCGTGTTGAATGGCGTAATCTAACGCTGCGCCGCCCCAAGGAGCAGACAGTGAATTCGGGCGCCGGCGTCAACTTGCAGGTGCAGAGAGTCGATTGCCTTCGAGGGTTGCGTTGCGGCTGGGCTGGAATTCGTGGGCTTGCAGCAGGTCGATCGAGGAGGTCGTTCCAGGTTTCAGTTATGTTGGGTACATCGAAGGCGCAGGTCAATTGCTACGGCGTCGGTAGCTGGGTTCTCCAGGTGCGATGTGCTTCGTAAAACGTTGAGTGTTGAGGAGTAAGTGGTTTGTCGCGAACTGATTTGACACCATTCAATTAGGTAAAACAGAAGTATATTCATAATAAGAGTTAGTTACAGTATTTAGCTTTACACAAATTTAATATTAGTCTAGACGATTAATGGTTTATAAGAGAGCTACTCCACGGCGGAGTCTCGGACCGACTATAGGATGCTCAAGTTAGTGTACATGTTAACAGGTTGAAAGTTACGCCAATTTTTCCGGGATTGTCCGTGGCACCACGATGAACTTTCTATTTAGCGATACATATATTTAAATATTATCAACAATGGATAAGTTACAGCGTATAAACAAGTTTGGCATGTTAATTGCGGCGGTGGTCACTGGTGATCCCCGTGGCGCTGGGTACGATTTCGCACGATCGTCAATTATATTTTTATGCAAAATTTGTTGCCAAAAAAATTCAAAGAAGCTAGGA
>NIJG01000837.1:22908-36003 GCA_002201625.1 Euglossa dilemma | reverse complement strand
TTTTATTTTATTTATTTTGACCTATGGTTCTTCCATTAAATATTTAATATTAAAATGTTAAAAATATGATTTTGATGTATTCAATATTATGATTTAGGATACATCTACTACAACATCCAGTAACCCTACTAATCGCCGACAAAAGTCATGGGATCTTCTTGATCAATCTGCACTCACTCAAGCTAGACAACAAAAACAGTATTCCACACATCAGGTATGTTTTATTTGTAAAATACAATGAAATCTATTCATAAAGGGTTCATCTTTTTCATAGTAAGGTATATGTATGTAATAATATTGATATCTGAATAATGTTTAAAGCATTAATGATAATTTACCATCGTATAAAAAAAATACTTAAAATTTGTGTATAATCATAATCATGATATACATTGTATATCTGTTTTATTGTTTGATTGTGTTTCATATCTTTTTTTGCATGTAATAATTTATTGTGTTGTATTATTTAATCCTAAGATACCTGGGATTTTAAAATAAGATTTAAGAATATACAGATAAATTAAACACAATTTATAAATTAAAAATAAATCACCATGAATGTAAAAATTGTTTCATATATAAGAAATATTCATGTTTTATAAGTTAAAACGTAGCTGTTAATACTTAAATATTTTATAATATATTCTGAAAAGGCAAATTTCAATTTTATATTAAGTAATATTGTTGTTCTGTATTCTTGTATGTATCACTGTTTACTCTTTCGATGTCTATCCTCGCATCTACCTTACCTCTGTCTGGATTGTGTAAAACGCAACTTGTCATTTATACATATCATGCATCAATTTGTTAAAAAATGATGATGTATACGCAATTGACAAGACGGGACGGATTTTATTTAAAACGCAGCGATCCTTTTCTGTACCAACTGCAAAGGAAACAAAACCGAATGAAGAAGCTGAACCGAAGGTATTTTTTATTCACTGTACATAATAATTTTAATCGTTTTCTTTTTAACTTATTAATTCTCATTGATTTTGATAATTTTTAAAAATGTCATAAAGGAGAAAGTTTTGAACAAGTATTTCTTTTATATATAATAAGCTGTTAGTTTCCAAGATATTAGAAAATTCTTTTGTTCCTATCAAATTGATTTCTACCTATATTCGTGTATTCCAAATTTGTACAAATTTTTACACCAATGATTTTTGTAATCAGATCATACACCTATTGCCTATGTTTGTAAATGAATTACGTATAATAGTACCAAAAGAAGTTTGCTGATATTTTGGAAACTTACTAGAGGATAAGTTGGTAAAAATGTTATATTCTCAAAATTTGATAACATATTTCAGTTTCATTAAAATCGGTGATATACCACTACATTAATAAATTCACTCATATTCAAAATAATATACTTTATAATATACTTAAAAATTATCGACGTCAGTGAGAATTCACTTCATCGGCAACTTTATCTTTTAAAGTTGTTGGTACTTACATAGTTAGTGAGTACATCAGTGAACAGTATATTATTAGTATACCTATAAATTTTAACACCTTTAGATCATTTTTTCCGATTTTCACCTTCTAATAATAAACCTCACGTCTACTTGAACGTTTATCGCGTAATTCCTTGAGTTAATGTATGTAAGTTGAAAGAGGAACTATTGAAATAATCAAACATTAAATTATCCTGCTCTTAGTCAACTAAAATTTGTACAATTTGTTACAATTTTTAATTAACAAAAAAGAATTCATGATTTTTCTAAACTATTAAGTAATACAAATGTATATATTTTATATGTTTAATAAATTTTGTATTTTACGAGATTGGTTCCAAGTTTGAATTTAATGTATGTAACAAATTATATAAAGTCAAACGAAACAAATATTTAAAAAAAAACAGTTTGAGTATTGGTAAAGTTATCAAACCGTTACAATCTCACTGATTTTGATGACCTTGAAATATATTCTAAATGTTATTTCATGCAACCTTTTTTTTTTTTAATTGATGGTCAGCTGTATTTTCCGAAATTCGGAACAGAGTATGATTTCAAATTTGCTAAATAAAATCTTTTATATTATTGTTCAGTATATGTTTTGCTATTAATTAAAATGAAGGAAAAGATTACACGAAAGGAAACTTTTTCATAGATTTAGCAACATAGTGTTTTATTTTTTAATAATAATACTTATTAATTTTATATTAGTGTAACCATTACAGGAAACATGCTTTATACATAATAAAATACGTATGTGTGTATTAAAATTTTCATAATTTGTACAGCATCGAAGTGCCAGAGTGAGCGTGAGCAATGAAAATAATGTATTGCTCGATCCAGAAGTACTAACAGATTTTTCAATCCAAACTTTGGTTTTAACTGTTCTGGTCACTCTAGTTAAAAATTCCACCGACGAAAATGAGCAACGTATTCTTTACGAATATCTTGCAGAAGCTTCAGTGGTATTCCCCAAAGTTTTCCCAGTAATGTAAGTTTTATTTTAATCGTTTTTCTTTAGTATTTTTGATAAATTATACGTTGAAAGAATCAAGAAAAGCTATTGATGATTATCAAACATTACAGATAGTTAATGTGATTTTTAGAACATTAATGCTTTAATAACATTATTTTTACTACTAAGTATTTTTTTTATTTCTGTAGCTGTAATATGTTAAATAAATGAATCTTCCGATTATAATTTTAACATTTTTGTATATTCTATCTTATTGTGGTAGTTTTCGAGTAAATTGTTTGAAATCTTCTGATAATTTAAGATTGGACAATCTTTCTTGAGTTTCAAAAATCATTTTTTTTCTTCTTTTTTTTTTTGCTTATTCAACTGTATTTTTTTATGTTCTAATTTTTCAAATATTTATTTATGAAAATTCGATTAAATACTTATGTAAAATATGATCTTTTAATTTAAAATAATGCAATCTTATCAGTTTATTAAAATCAAAATCTTGAACATGACATGTGGTAATTGATATAATGTAAAATAATATATCAATAATATATCAAAATAATATATCAAACCCTGTTTGGATAGGATGACTATCTTATGTTAAAAGTATTCTAATTTTTATATAAAATAAAAATGTAAGAGTAATGAATTAAACATTATCATTTTAGAGAAATATTATGTGCAACAAATGATACACTTAAATTAATATGTAAAAAATTTGCATATATAATTGAAATATTTAATATTGTAATGTTGAATATTGTTGTTTTAATGAATTAAAATTTGTTTACAGTCACAATTTGCTAGATGCAAAAATTAATAGTGTATTATCTCACTGTCATGATCAAGGTATATTGAATTCTGTACAAGCAATTATACAAAATATGATTGCATGCGAGGATGCAAGTCAACAACAGTTACATTACTTACAAAGTTGTGGGTTTGGTGGATTATGGAGATTTGCAGGTCCATACACAAATGTAAGTATACACGTATCTCAATATTATTTAATAAAGAATCAAATTTACTGATATCTTATATATTAATTAAGTTATTAAAATTAATAATATTTGTTGTAGTCTAATTGCACAGCCGAAAGCGCACAATTATTTGTTAATTGCCTGGAAGCCATGGTAGAAACGTGTTTACCAGTAGATGAACCTGAAATATTGAATAGCAATGAAATGTCGAGTGAAAGATATAAACGATCCGATGGTCATCAAGAAGTCGCACAAAAAGACAAAGCTTCAACTTATAGTACTGATCGGGCAAGTTCTCGTGCTTTTTCGGAAAGAATAGAAGAAACTTCTCGAAGTAGTGCTTCTTTCATTCACAGAGAGTAAGTATATAATAAACTCGAATATTGCTTTGAAACATTTGAAACATATATTAAAATAATATTTAGAGAAAATACAGAACGTTTATAAGTATAGTAATTTTACTCGTAGTATAGATAGCAGAGGAAATGTTTCATTGGATTCTGTGAGTCAAGGAGAAAATACTAGTAACAGTTCACAACCTTAGCGATTAGTANGATTTTTCTAAACTATTAAGTAATACAAATGTATATATTTTATATGTTTAATAAATTTTGTATTTTACGAGATTGGTTCCAAGTTTGAATTTAATGTATGTAACAAATTATATAAAGTCAAACGAAACAAATATTTAAAAAAAAACAGTTTGAGTATTGGTAAAGTTATCAAACCGTTACAATCTCACTGATTTTGATGACCTTGAAATATATTCTAAATGTTATTTCATGCAACCTTTTTTTTTTTTAATTGATGGTCAGCTGTATTTTCCGAAATTCGGAACAGAGTATGATTTCAAATTTGCTAAATAAAATCTTTTATATTATTGTTCAGTATATGTTTTGCTATTAATTAAAATGAAGGAAAAGATTACACGAAAGGAAACTTTTTCATAGATTTAGCAACATAGTGTTTTATTTTTTAATAATAATACTTATTAATTTTATATTAGTGTAACCATTACAGGAAACATGCTTTATACATAATAAAATACGTATGTGTGTATTAAAATTTTCATAATTTGTACAGAATCGAAGTGCCAGAGTGAGCGTGAGCAATGAAAATAATGTATTGCTCGATCCAGAAGTACTGACAGATTTTTCAATCCAAACTTTGGTTTTAACTGTTCTGGTCACTCTAGTTAAAAATTCCACCGACGAAAATGAGCAACGTATTCTTTACGAATATCTTGCAGAAGCTTCAGTGGTATTCCCCAAAGTTTTCCCAGTAATGTAAGTTTTATTTTAATCGTTTTTCTTTAGTATTTTTGATAAATTATACGTTGAAAGAATCAAGAAAAGCTATTGATGATTATCAAACATTACAGATAGTTAATGTGATTTTTAGAACATTAATGCTTTAATAACATTATTTTTACTACTAAGTATTTTTTTTATTTCTGTAGCTGTAATATGTTAAATAAATGAATCTTCCGATTATAATTTTAACATTTTTGTATATTCTATCTTATTGTGGTAGTTTTCGAGTAAATTGTTTGAAATCTTCTGATAATTTAAGATTGGACAATCTTTCTTGAGTTTCAAAAATCATTTTTTTTCTTCTTTTTTTTTTTGCTTATTCAACTGTATTTTTTTATGTTCTAATTTTTCAAATATTTATTTATGAAAATTCGATTAAATACTTATGTAAAATATGATCTTTTAATTTAAAATAATGCAATCTTATCAGTTTATTAAAATCAAAAACTTGAACATGACATGTGGTAATTGATATAATGTAAAATAATATATCAATAATATATCAAAATAATATATCAAACCCTGTTTGGATAGGATGACTATCTTATGTTAAAAGTATTCTAATTTTTATATAAAATAAAAATGTAAGAGTAATGAATTAAACATTATCATTTTAGAGAAATATTATGTGCAACAAATGATACACTTAAATTAATATGTAAAAAATTTGCATATATAATTGAAATATTTAATATTGTAATGTTGAATATTGTTGTTTTAATGAATTAAAATTTGTTTACAGTCACAATTTGCTAGATGCAAAAATTAATAGTGTATTATCTCACTGTCATGATCAAGGTATATTGAATTCTGTACAAGCAATTATACAAAATATGATTGCATGCGAGGATGCAAGTCAACAACAGTTACATTACTTACAAAGTTGTGGGTTTGGTGGATTATGGAGATTTGCAGGTCCATACACAAATGTAAGTATACACGTATCTCAATATTATTTAATAAAGAATCAAATTTACTGATATCTTATATATTAATTAAGTTATTAAAATTAATAATATTTGTTGTAGTCTAATTGCACAGCCGAAAGCGCACAATTATTTGTTAATTGCCTGGAAGCCATGGTAGAAACGTGTTTACCAGTAGATGAACCTGAAATATTGAATAGCAATGAAATGTCGAGTGAAAGATATAAACGATCCGATGGTCATCAAGAAGTCGCACAAAAAGACAAAGCTTCAACTTATAGTACTGATCGGGCAAGTTCTCGTGCTTTTTCGGAAAGAATAGAAGAAACTTCTCGAAGTAGTGCTTCTTTCATTCACAGAGAGTAAGTATATAATAAACTCGAATATTGCTTTGAAACATTTGAAACATATATTAAAATAATATTTAGAGAAAATACAGAACGTTTATAAGTATAGTAATTTTACTCGTAGTATAGATAGCAGAGGAAATGTTTCATTGGATTCTGTGAGTCAAGGAGAAAATACTAGTAACAGTTCACAACCTTAGCGATTAGTATGTGAACCTAAGAAACAGTGCGGTAAACATGGGCGAAAAGGACAAGTTGCTCGGAAATTGCAAAGACAATTAAGGTATATCGAATATTTCAAATTGTAAAAGAAATTGATTGTGTAATCTCTAGAGTAAAGAAATGATGCGAATTTTTGAAAGTTAGTATTTTGTTTCAACAAAGTATATTGGTACTTTTTATATTTAAAATTGTTAATTTTATAATTTATTTTTGAAATTATGATACATACATACATATTTAGAATTGATAATATTATCTGTCCTTTTTATTACTATATTAGTATACATATATAGTATTTATTATACTGAAAGCAAATTAGTCAAATTTATGTATAATAAGATCATGATATACTACCAAAGGTAGCTATTTGATGTAATTTTCCTTTTTCCTTTTCCAAATAACGTTCGTATTACAGTACCAGTTATAGTAAGACAGAATAAAACAATTTTTATTTTAATGTAAGAATATATTTTCTTTGTATTACATTTCTTCTTCTTTGTATACATTTCTAAATATTTAGCAGAATACGAAGCATTATTAAATTATATAATATAGAAATATGCTTTAACTCAGTATTTAAATTGTAATACCAAATTCTTTATAAGCAAGAAATTCCAGAAATTCACAGAAATATTATGAAGTTATATGGGATAATATTTTAAATAATACATGTTTTTCTTCATTTAAGTCAGTACTATTTATGGATGATGTAATTTTGTCTTTTTTTATAATAATATTGCACAAAATTTCATATATCTTTTCCTTCTATGCATTTAATAATTTTTCTTATTTTAATAATTTTTCTTCAATATATTTAACATATATTATGTTCGATTATTTATCATTTTTTCAGCTAGAACCAATCCTAATCGGTTCCTTTATTTAACTGTTTTGCAAAGAACCAATTAAATTTTGAATTCTCTGTATCAGGAACATGAAACTCGCATGAGACTCAAGCTGGCTGCAAATTACAAGGTCTGTTTTATTTACAAATGTAGGACAATACTACTTTAAGTGGTAATTGAAATTATTGTACATATTAATTTAGATATATATTATATATTTTCGATTCAGGAACACAAATGTTTTGGCTCCGTGTTATTGCTGCAACATGTCGAATCAGTTTAATCCAATGCCGTCCACTTCACGTTAATGTACCCACTGGAATGGAAACCCACAAGCGCAATCTGTTAGTAGACACTTATTTGATTATTAGCGAAATATTTCAGTAAATTTGTGTTATTTTTAAATTTACGTTTAATACAACGATTAATTATAAATTTGTGATAATATAGATTGAAGTTACAAAACTAGTCGATTATTATCGGCTTATAATACACCAGAATTATTTTATATGAACAACGATTTTTAAAGGTAGAATTATTTAAACTTTTGTAATTAATCGACATAATTCATAGTTTCATGGCAATAACTGAATATTCATGGATATTTTTATTCCTTTCCAACTAAATATTTTTATATCATAGAAGAATCTGTTTCTATTTCTGAGCAAATTTAATATAGCATCTTGTTACTAGAATAAAATGATTATATGAATAGTTTATCAGGGAAATCTAATTAAACGAGTTTATTTTTTCGCAATATTTAGTGGAAGAAACGGTATTTTCTGACATACACTAAGTTCCACATAAACTTGTTTACGCCAACCAAACGAATAATAAGAATGTTATCTTATAGTGTAATAAAAAGAAGCGGTAATTAAATCGAAACAAATGTGTGTTTTAACGAAAATATAGTATGGGCACCGATAAGTTAAATCCTCGAAGAAGAAGTTCCATTGAAGTGGCAATGAGTGTTCACAACGCCTGTGTAAATACAGAACTTTTCTACATACATAAAGACATAATATCTCGAGAGGAATGTATTTATGAAAATAACCACGAATGTTCCATGTTATCAGATATTACAAGGAAAATGCAGTTTGACTAGAATAGAATTCTGGAAAATGCAAAATCCTTCAAATAGTATATCATGTATGAAAAACTTATATTTCTTTTCATATTTATTCTTTGAGTGTGATTGTATTCTGTTTGAGAAATCGGTAGAGTATATGTGCGTTTTACGCGATTGCGATTGCAAATGTCGCGTTTGTTTTTGAATGAAATTTCGAGGGGGTCAGGAACTCACCTCTCGAATATGATAATTGCAACCTCTTGCACTTGCCCATTATTTATGATGCATGCATATATTTTTATATTGTTAATATTTAATAAATTTAAATAATGAACTTTGATTGAGACTTTTTTCTTGTTAATGTAATAATTAATAATATTTATTCGAAATGTTACTTGAAGATATGTGAATATTCAGAAGATATATATTGCAGATATGAGAGAAAAAGTGACAAGGGGTTGACAATATAAAGATGTTCTGGACCAGTATGCGTCCGGTACATTTGAGCCTCCTTTCGTCTCAGGATGCTCGAGCAACCGAACGGTTATTTCTAGAGTTCTCAAAACGAAACACCAATAATTCTATTGCCTACCACTTATTAAAGTACAAAGCGAGATAACACGTTATTTCTCCCCAAAGTGTGTAAAGGCACATGGGGATATCTTATTAGTAATTAGTGAAAAAACAAGCGACTGCAGCAATAGAATACCTGTAACGAACTCGATAATGCGTTTGTACATAGTATATAAATATATTATATGCAGGTCGTTTCGTAAGTTGTCAAATAATGGCTAATGGAAAATTCAATGAGATTTTATTTTTTTCTGTATTTCTGTATTAGCCAGATTCATTCAAGGAAGATGTTCTATAGATTTGTATATCTACGTCGAATGTTAATTTAAAATGTACAATCTTCTAAATGTTTGTACTTAGATATTTTTGGCGTATCTCGAATCAAACCATTGTTAATCTAGTTGATGTTTAAGTGTTATAATACATCGTGCAGTAATCATGAATGTAAATTGAAAGATCCTTGAACAGAAGTAAAATAATTCTAAATGATTTCAATAACGTTGTCAAGATTGAAATTATCGAATTCCTCAACGAAATTGGGCAAATAATAAATCAAGCGATGTTAAAAAAATATAATATACAACAGATTACAGATAAANAATAATATTTCTAATTCACCATAAATTTAATGTAAAACGTTTTTCTGAATGTAATCAAAATTAAGGTACTCTTTGTTAATTTTATTTGCTTTACCTGCCCTTTTTTACCTATTACCTATGTTTTAGAAAGTATTCATTTTCAGAAACTAATACTCTTCTTTGTGATTTTATACCAAAGATATAAATGTCATTTTAGACCACGACATTAATCATTTTCATTGTATTGAACATAAATATGTAAGATGAAATACTAATACTAAGAAAACGTAATATTAAAATAGTTGTGTGTATTTTTTAAGTGTCATTAATTAAAAGTTGACATTCAATAGTCTATTGAAAACATTAATGATTGGTTTATTTATTAAAACATAGAAGTCTACATACTGTTTAAATCATATCTTATGAAATACTCTGTATATATACACAAATACACTATATAAATATTTGTATAGCACATGCACATTTTGGAGATTTATAATATTATGAAAATGAAATTGTTTCTAAATTATCGAATAAGAAAATATATGTTATTATTAGGGAAGTTGTTCTAACAACGATAGAACACCAAGTTGCACAGTACTCCAGTCACTGAATGTATAAAATGGGATCCTAGTTATCTGGATTGCGTATTCTTGGAAATAAGATCTCAAAATCTTTGTTATGAATTCTAGTAGAGTACTCTATTTTTAGAGTTTTAAATGATTTAACAAATTCTGCCAAAAATCTATTCCCCCTATATAAACAAAAAAGGGAAATGATTTTGTTAAGTTTAGGATTTTTATTGGACTTTAACCCAAACTTAAACCTCCTATGATAGAAATAAACAATTTATAAAATTAGCATCACTCTAGGGTGAAAGACCACATTGTTCACCATGTTATCATTCCATGTTGTTAAGTCGAGAGTTATCTCGGAATTGAAGAGAAGGATATAGAATGAATCTATTAAGTGTTTTAATTCTTTCAGGGAAAAGTTTTTAGTGTAGTATAAAGTACCTCTGTTTAGAGGCTGTGTACGTTCCACCAGTAAAGATTTAACTCTGACTTGTGAATACTTGAAGAAGAATTTCTTAAAAGAAGCCTTTAAGTAGACCCTCTCGTAAACCTTAAATATAGTTATGGTTTCCTGTAGTATCGAGATATTACGACGATAATAGAAAGTTTTTTTCGCAATCCTGGTTTGACATAGTTGTACAAGTTGGATTGAGTTGATGTTTGCTGTCCATAAATTTTATATTTTTGAAAATGTAGATTAGCTCTGGTCCCCACTAATGTATTAGAATTATTCTCTTCTGAGTTTAAATATATGTTATTAAAGTTGTATCTCCATCCTTCAGTTGAAGTTCAGTGTTTCTAAATAAGGGACATTTAAAGTTTGATAGTTTGAGATGTCTATTGAATTTGAAGAAAGTGGTGAGATATCATTCTTTTCTGCAAGTGTAGCTCAAGACTGATTTCCCAGTAAGTGTTTTTCAAGTTCAATTTTTCCATTCTTAATGGCGTCCTCGTCTCTATAACGAATAGTAATCTCTCTTTGGATTTCTCATATCCTTTCTGTATTAGCCAGATTCATTCAAGGAAGATGTTCTATAGATTTGTATATCTACGTCGAATGTTAATTTAAAATGTACAATCTTCTAAATGCTTGTACTTAGATATTTTTGGCGTATCTCGAATCAAACTGCGTTATGAACAAAACATTGTTAATCTAGTTGAATGTTTAAGTGTTATAATACTTCGTACAGTAATCATGAATGTAAATTGAAAGATCCTTGAACAGAAGTAAAATAATTCTTAATGATTTCAATAACGTTATCAAGATTGAAATTATCGAATTCCTCAACGAAATTGGGCAAATAATAAATCAAGCGATGTTAAAAAAATATAATATACAACAGATTACAGATAAATATACTATCTTAATGTTTTCGAATGATTTTCTTCTCCTTCAATTTTACATCACACTTTCTTATCTTTATGAGAGATATTGTATGTTGTATAGACTTAAATATATTATATTTAATTTAATATTCTACAGACTTAAATGTGCTAAAGTTATTCTTCCTCAATGTATTTTTAAATTTATTATTTTCAAAATACATTTTATCTTTGCTGCTCAGTATTCTGAATGTTTATATATATCGTAAAACATAGAATTAAAGAGATACATTGGCTTAAAAATTTATTAATTTGATGAAAGAAGAATTACATCAATTACACCTATACTATGAACTACTTTTTTGTCTTTAATCATTATAATTTCTTTTTTATTTCATAACGTCGGTAATTATATCTTACATGTATACATATATGAAAGCAAGAGTTAATGGAATAATGGATGGATACATAAATAGTAGCTTCATAAACTTGAACTTGGGAAGACAAATAAATTATTTTTTAGTTTTCTCTTTGTTTAGTATTTGTTTCATATACGTAATTAAAAATAAATTAAAAGTAGTGTTGAACACATTAAATACCGTGTTCCAAATGAATAAATTTTTAGCACTTTTAAATTAACAATGTTTACAGAAATTCATTAATACTAAAATTATTAAATTGATTAAACTGACTACTTTCAAAATTCTTCTAATTACTGAAAACGTTTTAATAAAGTTCACACTAAATACCTGATGTAAAAATTATAATTATTACATGTTTTTATTAACAATATTATTATTTCCATCATATTATCTTAATTATTATTAGATATGTGTTTAGGTTTATGTATTGGTAAAATACATAATATAATTCTCATATAATTCTTACATAATATAAAATATTCTTTTTCTTCTCAATATTTTTATGTTTGTATTTATATAACAAATGTATTTCTAATCATTTTAATTTAGAATGAATTATTCAATCATTTGTAGCAACCAAATTTTTTGTATTAATACTAGTCTATATAGGTTTAATAAATTTTATATATAAGTTTTAAATATATTTGATTGAAACATTGCAGTAAACATTTGTATGTATTTATAACGAAGAAAGTATTTAATTAAGATGGTATTGATTATTCTTAAATCTAATGGTTGCTGAAATAATATTTATTTACTCCTCTTTTATAGATTTATCAATTTTTCTAGCAAGCTGACATATATTCTTTTACTAATTACACATAAAAATCGTATTAATTTTGTGGTAAAAGCTTTCATCTTTTCTTTAATTAATAAAAGATATTTAATTGAAAGAATATTTAATTTTGCATGGAATAATTTTCTTAAAAATTCTTCCTTGCTTTAAATACAAGTATTATTATTTAAGTATGTTACAAAATGTTTTAAATTTCACCAAAATTTACATTTATCTCAATGAAGATACTTTTTCAACTAATTTGTTCGATATATATGCTGCTTCCCGGCAGTCGATATGTGTTTTTATGTACAATAGCTAAAGAACCGTAGAAGATTGACGCATATATACATTACTCCGAATGTGTAGATGAAAATAAAATTTGATATATAGTACCAAAAGTTTTTTTATTAATATCTCGGAAACTATTTGGAAACAATTCT
The DNA here is from genome assembly GCA_002201625.1 of Euglossa dilemma. Classification (NCBI taxonomy): domain Eukaryota; kingdom Metazoa; phylum Arthropoda; class Insecta; order Hymenoptera; family Apidae; genus Euglossa; species Euglossa dilemma. The sequence goes on along the minus strand of NIJG01000837.1, from coordinate 23,185 downwards.
CGATGCTGAAATTTTTAATATTTAGATTTCTTCTCCACTACCTTCATCTCCGTCAAATTTCGTCTCTATTATCTACCGGAACACTTTAGTACTTAATTCAATATTAATAACGTAATATTAAACTCTTATAAAAATTAATTAATAAATGTTTATGTTTTCCATTACATCTTCAGAAGATAAATATTTTATAAGCATTGTTTATTTAAGCAATACAATATTTAATGATATTTTGACGATATGTGTGTAAGAGAATGTGGTTACATGTGTAATATGTATA